>OY856400.1:4789172-4916672 GCA_963693495.1 Malacosoma neustria | reverse complement strand
GCATTAGTTCTGGAATAACTACCCTATTGCCCCACAATATACACTTATTGTGTATCGATAACTCCTCTCTTTTTTGCCAGAATATTTTGAAATCTTTTTCCACTTTTGTAGGCCAACCATTTCTAATCCAATACAGTATTCTGCACAGTGTTGTATCCTTTTGTGTGAGTTTAGCAACTTCTACAGCAGTGAACTCCAAGTCTAAGGGTGTTTCCTCTATTAGTAGCACTCCGGAATACTCTTCATCCTTAATTTGCTCCTCCTTACATGGCCAACGGCTTAATGCATCTGCGTTTCCAAGTTTTTTACCTTCCACATACTGTATCTCATAATCATATGAGTTTAATAATAATGCCCATCTCAACATTCTTGGTGAGATAATGGTAGGAATAGGCTTACCTGGACCAAATATGCCCAGCAGGGGTCTATGATCAGTGTTTATGTATACCTTACGTCCACTTATGTATTGATGGAATTTCTTTAACCCAAATATGATGGCTGCTGCTTCTTTGTCTATTTGGGCATAGTTGCGTTCATGTGAATTCATCGTTCTGGATGCAAACATTATCGGTTTTTTAGTACCGTCATCCATCTCGTGTTCCAGAACTGCCCCTAATCCATATTGAGAGGCATCGCAAGACATTATCAACTTCCTGCGAGCATCATAATGCACTAGTGTATCATTGCTTGCTAACATAGATTTTAACATTTCAAAAGCAGACTGATGTGACCTGTTCCATTCCCATTTAGCATTCTTGTCTAATAATCTGTATAATGGTTCAGCTATAGTTGCTTTCTTTGGCAAAAAACGATCATAGAAATTGAGAAGCCCTAAAAATGCTTGTAACTCCTTTATATTCCTTGGTGGTAAAGATTTTTCAATAGAGTCAATTTTGTCTTTAGAGGGGTGTATTCCAGATTCATCTATTAAATAACCGAGAAATTGGACTCTGGGGACTGCAAATATACATTTTTCTTTGTTTACTTTTAACCCAGCTCTATGCAACCTCTGTAATACTGATTCTAACCTAATATTGTGCTCCTCAACATCTGTCCCGCAGACAACTATGTCATCCAACATAACAGAAATTCCTCTGACCCCTGCCAGTAGTGACGTCATCAGCCTTTGAAAAATACCAGGACAAGCCTTAACACCAAAAGGTAGCCTTTTCATTTTATACAAACCTTTTGGTGTATTTAATGTTAAAAGCTCAGATGTCTCATCATCAACCAGTACTTGTGTATATGCCTGTTCTAAATCTATTTTTGAGAATATTACCCCCCCTTGCAGTTCAACAAAAGCTTCATTAAGCGTAGGCAAAGGGTAGGTATCCGTATTAGTGACTGCATTCACAGTGGATCTGTAATCACCGCATAGCCGAACATTGCCATTTGTTTTTAAAACAGGTACTATCGGGGTAGCCCACTTGGAATGTGTTGTAGGCTCAATTACTCCTTCTTTAACTAGCCTATCAATCTCCTTAAAAACTCTTTCCCTTATAGCAAATGGTATTGGTCTACATTTCAGAAATTTAGGTACAGACCCTTTATTTGGTGTAATATTCACTACTGGTCCCTTGTATTTTCCCAAACCAGAATCGAAAATGTATTTATACTTATTAATTAATTGTGAAACTTGAGTTCTAACACTTGCAGTAATTTTTAAATTATTCAGCCCTTGTATCATAATACCTAATTCAGAAAACCAATTTCTGCCAATTAAACTCGAACCATTACCTTTAGCAATGAGAATTTTCAAATTTTTCACTATATTTTTATAGTTCACTTGTACCTTTGATTCACCTAATAATGATAATTTCCCCTCAGTATAGGACTTCAAGCCAATGTTTGTCTTTTTCATATTTGGAAGTGATCTATTCCATATTAATCTAGCTGTGTTTTCACTAATTATTGTATATGGACAACCTGAATCCACCTCCATATTTATCTCTGTACCATTTAAAAGCACTTTAATCTCATAAGGTTTTACTTTATCCTGTCTAATACAATTTACCCCTATCTCATATAGCCCATTACATTCAGAACCACAAACCGCCAATAAATTAGCTTTTTTCATTGCATCTTCCTTAATATCATTAGCTTCAAGACAGTAACTAAACCTCTCGATGTAATTTTTCCAACAACCGTTAGCAATGTCAAATTCATTAAATTTAACACCCATTATTATTTGTTTTTTAAAATGTAATTATTATGAAATTATTCACTTATTTACGCGTTTTCACTATTTTCACTCGTCGCCACTGTTAAATACTCACAAAACCCTAGGAACACATAGCACATGAAGCAGTCTTGACAGTTGCTTTTTCCAGACTGGTTTTTGGTCAACTACCTACAGTTTAGTACATAACAATACGTATTGTAATTTTTATTAGCCTGTAAGTCTTACTAAAATAAATAAATATATAAATAAAATGATAGAGATCTGCAGTTGTGCATGCATCACGATAAAACGATAAAACCGGTAGATATATAAAAAACAATATTGCAATATCTTCATCTATACAAATAAATAAAATTGGAGTGTCTGTTTGTAATATTAAAATAACCGCTTTTTACTAAGTGTATTCGGACGTATACACGGTACATATACCAAAACAACATTTTTTACAATTTTTGTCTGTTTGTTCCAGCTAATCTCTGAAATGGCTGCACCGATATTGACGGGACCTTCACTGGCAGATAGCTGATGTACCAAGGAGTAACTTAGGCTACTTTTATTTTAGATAAAACAAATAGTTTTAGTTAAAAATGAAAAGTTTCGGAAATTTTTAAAATTCAATTTATGTTGACGTCAGATTTTATATCATCAATCATATGAAATAGGGTTCAGTTTAGGCTGGACACTGTAGGTTGAATTTCCAATTTAAGTTGACCTCACATATCCAAAAAATGCTGCCCAGTCACTATTCCACACGGACGGAGTCGCGGGCACAGCTAGTTTAATATAAAGTTATTAAAGTTTTAAGAAACAATGGTTTTTTATAAGCCCTACGCGTTCAGTGATATGTGACCTTGCCGCGGAGAAGTGGGGCGGCGTAATGGCCTGCATACGAAAACATCTCATATTTTGCAATACATTACACAATGTGTCTGTGTCAGGTGTCTGTCTCTATCTCTCTTTGCGTGTATTTTTTTGTGCGTGCGCGCACGTGTGTATTTGTGCGTCTTTGTTTGTATATATCTATGTGTGAGTGAGTATGAATGCGTACACGTATGTCTGTCTGTGTGCAGCATAAGTAATCCAGGTTTCAGTCTCCCTACACGGACGGCATCGTATTCACGATTCTAGAGGAATCAACGTCTCAAACATCCATAATTAGTGTAACTTGTCACACTGTTTAAAAATACTAAGGTCACCTGTATGTGTAACAAGCCAATCACCCTTGAACAAGCGAATGAGCAGATCCGAGGCCAATAGTTGTATTATTATTCCCTGTTTGTAATATTTTTGGATTATAAATCCAGAACTGTACGTTGTGTACAAATACTTCGTCTCCTGAATATTAGGCCTATTGTACATGCTTTCCCATATGCCGTGTGGTCCCGGCCAGTGAAAAGAATAGAGTCACCCCAGGTCATTCCAAGGGAGTCGTAAAAGGCAACTGATGGACTACTCCTCTGCCAGCTTGCATGCGGCAAAGGAAGTGCATCTCTGGAGGGGGTAGACCCAAAAAGCGCTGGCTTGATGTCGTAAAGGGTGATATGCGTGCTAATGGGCTCACTACCAGGGATGCTGAAGACCGTGCGAAGTGGGGTAGAAAAAGTCAGAAAGCGGATCCAAGGCACCGAAACGGAAGTTTAGGTTGCATTCGGGATTCTATGCTGAGATGATGATGATGATGATGTACATGCTTTCCCATCCAAATATTTTTTTATCCCAGCCCTAAAGCGATACTTACAAACGAACTCCTGTGCTTCATCCAAAAATGATTTTTATAAATATCCGGCCTCTTAAATGTTGTCAAACAATACATACATTTGTATGGAGATGACAGAAACAAGTCGTCCCTTTTTTGTATTTCATACCACTCCTTCACAACACTATAATCAGATTTTTGCACTTCAACATCCTTCATAAGATCAGAAACTTTGATATTCCTATTTTTCAACACTATATATCTTTTATATCTTTCTTTTACTTTTGCTTGAACACATTTATCAGTTATGATTTTCTTAAATATTTTTACATCACTTTCATTAATATCAAGTAAATCACTGTTATTAACATATTCATCAGTGTTAAACTTATTATCATGTAAACATATATTATCATTTACTCTATTTATGTTATTATCACTTAATTCAAATGTATTTTTATGTCCTTTTATATCTTCAACATCACTCTTGTAATTATCATATTCATCACTAATTACAGATTCATTATCATCTTCATGTTCTTCTTTGATATCTTTACCTTCTTCTATAACTATATCGTATCCTTCTTTTATTATTGTATTTAGATTTGACACTGGCTTAAACTGTAACAAATATTTTTAATACTTATATCTCTAGGAAACATAACTTAATACGAAGGGATGAATGCCATATAACAAGGAAATTTATAGAATCATTTCTATAAATTTCCTTGCATCGGTCTTTGCATCCATCCACTCATGTGGATGGATGCAAAAGGAAAGGTCTTATCGAAAAAAATAAAGAGGTCTTTTTGATAGAGCGTTTAATTTCCTATAAAAATATGCCTGGATTATGGTTGTAACTAAACCCAACTTGGAAAATAATGGGCACCTGAATGCATACCTATAGTTTACAAGTAAAAACTAAACGCTGTGATATGTGAATGTAGTTCGAGAAAGTGAACCCCCTTTAACCAAGCATAATATTTTGAAAACATTGTATCTTTATTATTTTCTTTAAGCCTGGAATACACATGCTACGTAGTAGCACATAATCATGCTAGTTTCAAGCAGATGCTACTTAATAGCATACAATTAGCACGTGTATACGAAAAGAGCATGCTTGTCAACAAGCACGGTACTAAATCTCAAACCGGTCTATTTTTCGTGCCTAGTTAGCACACGGTGTGAGGCACGGGGGAGAAAGGGGCGGCTCCAAAGCAAGTCTGAACGTGTATTCTATGATTTGTTTGTGTAGGTACGCGTAGTCACCATGGCTCGATGGGGAGATGAATAAACTTTAAATTTTATATTTCATTACCAAAATTATGAGTGTTTATGGAATGTACGCACACCACAATACAAAAATTAAATTTCGAGAGAAAATGCGTACCAAAGTTTATATTTATGAAAGTAATAATATAACTGAATTTAATTGATTCCACAAAGAAACGTAAATTTTGAATGCTGAATATGAGCATGTGTATCTCACACATGCTAGAAAGAAGCATGCTAGCTATAAGTATGCTTCTGGTATGTGTTCTCATGAGCAAATGTACACACTTGGAGAGCATGCTATAAATGAGTATACTACCTAGTAGTAAACAAGCATGCTTTTCTAGTAGCATGTGTATTCCAGGCCTTAATACAAAAGTATATGTGTGTTTTATTTACACACAACTATAAGGTCAGTCCAAAAGTTCGTGTGCATTTCTGGGAAATTATTAAATAGTGTATATAAAACAAATGTAACATTTTAATCAATGATATATTTTCCTAGAAAATCTACAATTTCTCGCCTTCCTAATTCCATTGCTGTAGAAAGACTAATTTTGATGCACAAAAATAATTTCATACCAATTTAGAATTTAAATTTTTCGTGGGTAAAAAAATTTGCTGCTGGCAAGACAGCTCATGCGGTTCCCAATTTCCTAGCTTGGATACTTTTCCAATCTTGAGATGAATTCATCCAGCGATATGATCCAATACTAATTGTGGCACTGACTCCACAAGATTTTTTTATGTCCATTTTATCCTAAAAGCTGTTTTGTATGACATTTAGCTGGATTTTAAAAGTTTTATAGGGTTTCTTAGCCATTAAGTTTCTGGCCAGTTGGTTAGGATGTTCATGCATAATTATATCCTTTATAAATTTTCAGGGAATCAGTTATTTCCTGTTTAACTATTTTTATATTTAACTCTTGATGCAGACAATCGTTTTTGTAGTACCAAGGAGCATTGGTAATCATTCGAAGAGTTTTGGACTGAAAACGTTGCAGGATTTCAAGATTTGACATTGATGCAGTACTTGACAATTGCAATCTGTATGTCCAAATCAGTTTAATTATGATTTTATACAAAAATTTTAAGTACATCTTTATTAAAATGCGTACGAACTTTGGGACTGACCTAATAGAAGTTAGGGAATCAATCAACTACACCGAAGCTAGAGATGAAACCTGAAAGATACTTACATCTACCTGATCTCCACTTGTTAATTCTTTCATGAGAGTATGAGCAGCGACTATTTGGCATTGGAAATCACTTATTTTCTGCAACAATGCACAACATTCCCAGCAATATTTGTCGTTTCTCTGAAAATAATAATTATTGTTTATTTTATTGCTGTAGGAAGACGATGCCACTGGCATTGCAAACACCCATAGGTGATGGTAACTGCTAAATTCTAAGTGGGCCATCAGCCTGTCTGCTGTCCTATTAATAGCAAAATAAAAATATGAATGACTTAAGAAGCAGATGCAATGACAGTTTGGGGATTTCCTCAACAGTGATATTTGCTCATTAAAACAATAATAAATGATTCATTTTACGCTTTTATAATAATTTTGGATTAGATTTCCATTATTATTTACACTGTAATATTGTTTTGGTCATAAATACAGCAGATGTACAGTAATTACCATGTATTACGACGATTACAATTGTCTATAGCAGAAAATAAATCATAGTTTAATAAAATAAAAAAACACATAAAAAATAATTCTTAACATCTTAACTTGACACTGGCAAGTTTGCAAGCTGCGATATGCCAAATAAAGACAAAAAAATTTCTTAACATAAGAACAAAATTACTGGTGACAAAATTAATGTCACTGTTCTACAAAGCAACCTGAAGTGCTCCATATCAATCCTTATAATTTTTTTTACTAGTAAAGTTTTTTTAGTATTAAATGTAGAGTTAGTTTACAAATATCGTACAAAGCAACCCATACTTTTAAAACAGGTATTTTATACTTTTTGGTCTGATTAACTTTAGAGGTGTTTTTTAAACTATAATTGGACGTAGTTTCTCAAAAAGGATCCAACCCACAATATGGTAGAATAATTAGATAGTATAACAAAGTACTCATTCTGGGCCTAAAATAAGAGCAGTTAAACTTATTTGTATGAGAAATGATACATTTACGCTTATATTTTCCTAAGAACCCATAGACACTAACAAATACATCAATGCGGAAATACAGCTAAAACTTTAATCTTTAATAATTCAAAAGTAACATTTTGTGGGTTGGATCCTTTTTGCTTAACTACGTCCAATTTATTTGTTGTCAATTTCCAATCTTTACCACACAATGATTCAGTAAAATATCTGGAGATGCATCTGGATCGAAGACTTACATGGAAAACACACTTGCAGAAAAAGAGAGATGAACTTAACCTCTGGTACAGAAACCTGCAGTAGTTGCTCGAAAATGGCATAATAAGAAACCTGTCAAATGGACCGTGGTTCCTGAAAACTTCTGAACACCATGGATTTAAAATAGACAAGGTTAAAGAGGTTATAAAGCAATATTCAGCCAAGTACAAGAACCGCCTTAATAAACATCCTATGCTATTAGACAGCAGCACAATTGACCAGTGTAAATTACCCTAAAAGATTGAAACGACAACATATAATGGACCTAGCACAAAGAGGAGAATGAAAGTAAAATAAGGAAAGGAGAGACACTCAATGGAGTACTTCTCCTGCACGACAACACTACTCAAAACACAACTGCTTATAGTTGTGGAACTGAACGCACATAAAATCTCAAAAAAAAATCCAATCTAATAATGTTTTTATTAATTTAACGCCATCTTCTGGCAGTGTTATTAACTAAACGCTACATAGTGTTTTAGAAGAAGAAAAAAAAAGTGTTATACCTAAAGCCTGATAAGGAAATAATTAATTAGTATATTGTCATCAGGTCTTGACAAGCATTAAAATTTAAAATTTAGCAGTTACCGTCGCCCATGAATGTTTGCAAAGCCAGTGGCATCGCGAACACGCTGCTGTCCCATAAGGATACAGGAACTTGGGTCACTAATGCCGGAACACAACACAGATATTATGGCGGCATACTTATATAACAACCCACCCTACACTCTACTAACCGACCACCTTTGGTCTTCGGTTAGTAGAGTGTAGGGTGGGTTGTTTTGTCGCCTTTTACGACAGGCCGACCCCGGCCGCAGAGGTTACTAATTAGTATTTTCTCCGCCCCTGCATGGATAGAGATAGGTCAATATAAACATGCATTCAAAACCATTTCATTACGAGATATATTACGTTGTAACAAATAATTACTTACCCCAGAACGCTTTTTTGGAAGTAAAAGCAACTTTAATAACTGCGACAATTGATCATTTAGAGGTCTTAAAATTCTGTCAGATGCTAAACAACCACAACAAACAGCCATTTTGCAATAAATTTACCGAACTTTCTTTATGGAAAAATAATTTAATGCAACACTGACACTAATCCTAATTAGGTCCTAAGCCTCAGCCTCAGATTAAATTAGAGCCAGTGTCCAGTGTGACCAGATTTAAATCGAACATTATGCCAGTTACTCGTATAAATTCTGCTAAAATCTGCTTTGTTTTTGTAAATAATTCCAAAATTCTGCTAATAGATGAGGTCATCATTTGTACAAGGTTTTAAAGGAAGAAAAAAAGGCAAATAATTAATTTCAAATATTTATTGACCAGTTATAACTTCTAATTTTTCTGTGGCGTCCATGTTTTTCTAAAGAACTGTCGAACTTTGTGCTGCCTTTACCATATTTTTTGATGGCGTAAAATTGACGCATCCACCTTGTTCTTTAATTGCCTGTTTGACATGTAGAATTGCAGCAACATGTTCATTTTTAAATTTGTTCCGCAATGCGGTTTTTTTATTGTTCATTTGAGAAAATAGGCGCTCACAAGCTGTATTAGACATAGGAAAAATCATCATGGCTTTTGCAAAATCAACCAAGTATGGATACTTTTTAGTTCTATCACCCTTCGTAATTTTTGAAATTTGGCCCCAAAACAATTTCTGTGTTCAAACTCATGTGTGGGATTAGAACTTCCTCCAGATTATAACAGATCGGCCACTGTTTTGTCTAATTTAACCTCCCGATATTCGGAGTCAATTGCTTTGTCAGATTCTTTAACCAAATTAGGAAATTTAGAAACAGTTCTGGCCAAACTTGTGAATTCTTTGTATAAAACGTTTTGTGGATCAAGAAATTGCATTTGCTCAAATAGTTCATTGAGAGGTAGACGTGACTTTAGATCAACGCAAAGTTTAATCAAAAAGGACTGTATTCGTTGTAGGAATGTTGTGATTTCCGTTTTTTGTCTTACATCTCGAGCTAATGATTCAATTACTTTCATTACGTGCACTCCAAGGTATATTTCTGATAGAGGTAAAAAATTTACAGATGATGTCGGATCCAAATCGGAAGTGTGTGTGCTTCTCAAATAATCTATATTCATGTAACAACTTAAAAGAAGTACAAGCATATCTGCTGAATCTTTGTATATTCTTTTACCGTGGAGTACTCGCCTTGGAAAATAACATTCATTTTATTTGGGATAGGTAAAATATAGTCTATGGCATAAAAGTAGAGTATATTATTAAATATCATTTTCAAAATTTTGAGCTAAAAATTCAGCTGATAGTATATTTATCTTCCCTATATTCTGCACGGAAATAAAGTTGTAGTGGATTCCATTGTTCAATAACTCTGTTGATGCATGCATGAAGTGATAACCAACGTATATCGTAATGCTGGAGAATTTTATGGTTTTCAGAATTTTAAAAATTTTGTAATTCTTGAAATTCACGCTGGCGTTTGCTACTAGAAGAGACTGGTATGAGCAAAGTATTCATAGACTTCCTTGACAATTTGGTTCAAACTTCTTGGCAAAGTATTTTTACTGGCGTGACTTACAGCTAAAGCGATAGAATGGCAAACACATTTTACGAACACACAATGTGGATTAATTTTTCTAATCTTAACAATGACACCACCTTCATCACCAAACATCACGTTTGTAGTATCAGCACCAAACCCAATGCAACGTTTTATATCTAAGTTAGCATTAAAATGTGAAACACAGTTAGATGTCAAATCCTGCTACGATTCTGCGAAGGTTTTATGAGATTCCGCCAAAAAATTCCTTATTTTCAGATCTGCAACACAATCTGCTAAACCTTAAATTGGGGATCTAATTCTGCTAAAACCGCAGAATTCTGCTGAATCTGGTCACACTGCCAGTGTCTCCATATGTAAATTGAGAGTTACCGTGTTGCAAGGGTGAAATTACGGTGTTTTTGAAAAAAAATACGGTGAATCAGCCAAAAGTGTACCGTGTAAATTACCGTGTCATTTTTCAACGAATAAAAAACATTATGAACCAAATCAAGTCCAATTTTAATAAATTACTAAGAATATTTAAAAAAAACATACAATATTAAAATTAATGTACTGCTAGCATGTCTTTTATGAACGCTCATTTCCGAACTGATACATGAGTTACAAAGTGAACAAATTGCTATATACTCATCCTTGGAATTTTTTTAAGCCGTGTAGAAACTTTTTTCAGTTTACACCATTCAACTTTAAACTTTTATTTAAAATGCTTCCTTTTCATTCCAATTCTAGCGGTTTTGATAGAACAAGTCGGTTTTGTGTCACTATCAGAACTTTCAGTTTCATTGAACCGATATTAAGCTACTAGTAACGTAGTAACACAATTCAATCACACACAATAATAAAACAAATATTAAACTTAAAACCGAAAAAACCTTTATGACTTATAATTTATTTCTGTTTGTTTATGCGTATTCTAGAAAACACAACGTCATTATTTATTCATCACACTTAGGATTTTGATAATTACATTTCACTCCTTCCATAATGCTTGAATAAGATCTAAATTCTAAAATAGTTTGCCAAAGTTTGGTAGTTTGAGTATGAGGAAGTAGATTATATTCGGGGATTCCAAGCAACAAAGAGCAGTGTTGCTATTACGAAAGATTTTAAGTTGACTGAGATTTGTTTTACGCAGTATGTGATCAATTATTAATGATAACTTAATTGTAATGATATTACGGTGACTTATGACACGGTAATCCCATATTACCTTGACGGTAGATTAAGGCCAAATTACGGTGCATCTACGGTAATTACCGTGTATATGGAGACACTGATTAGAGCTGCTAAAAATTACTTTAATAAAAAATAACATGGCGTGTTCTACTGTCAGTGTCAGGTATTAATGTCAAATATGAAAGAAAAAGAACAAAAATTTAATTAAATTTAAATCAAAATATCTGGCGAAAAAAAATAAAATAAAATGAGGCGTGTATGTAGTTGCAAACTCGCAATAACAATATTTTTTGAAACCTCGTAAATTGAACTAAGCCCATGCTGATTTAGTGGAATTTGATTCCAAACGCAAAATAAAAAGTTGATTATAGAAACATTTGTACAATAAAAAGTTGATAGCTATGACGGCGCATCTGATTATTTCTCAGACTAATAAATCTGGATTACGTAGGGCAAAAGAGCAATGATAAGTGTCATTTGATTTAAGTACTATAGCATTTATTTGAGTAAGTGTGATTAGATAATGGATAACGTATGATATGAGTTAAACTGAGTGACAGGATAAGAAACAGTGAGTAAGGAAACGTTGTGATCTGAAAGAAGATGTAGTGACATAACTTGAGAAAGGTATGCCATGCTAGATAAGAGATGGTTTGGCCATGTTGAGAGAATGAATGAAGAACGATTGACGAAAAAAATGTATAAGGCGAGTGTGAATGGAAATGTTGGAAGGGGTAGACCTAGGCGGACGTTTCGAGACCACATCAGGGACGTCTTGAAAAAAGGCCAGGTCAAGAGTACCCTAAACCGAAGGGTATGTATGAAGGGAATAATGAAAGTGGACGAAGCGAAACAAGTATGTATATGGATCGTAGCAAGTGGAAAGAAGTGGTCTCTGCTTACTCCTACGGGAAAGAGACGCGATTATATGTATGTAGTTATTGGATAATTCAATTGGAAACTTATTTAGTGTCATTAATTGTGATTTACTTGAAATTATAACGCATAATCTAAAGTTGCGTTTTCATTCTCCTCGCCCGATTACCTACGCCGGCTACGCCCGCCTGTAGTCAAATATGAAAGCTTCTGATATGATAATGTGGACGCCCCCTAAGTCCATAAAATTATTTAAAACTAGCTGACCCGGCAAACGTTGTTCTGCCATATTATAAATAATAAAATGTCAAAAAATTAAAAAAAATTTTTTGGGGGTGGGTCACCCTTAACATTTAGGGGGATGAAAAATAGATGTTGGCCGATTCTCATAGATACCGGATAAGCACAAAAAATCACTAACTCAATTTAGTTATCTGCCTACTGCCTACCCCCTAAGAACGATGGCGTGATTATTTATAGCCTATGACCATTTCTAGGTTATCATCTATCACCATACCAAATTTCATCAAAATCCGTTCAGCCGTTTAGGCGTGAAAGAGGAACAGACAGACAGAGTTACTTTCGCATTTATAATATTAGTATGGATAGATAGTTTAGAGTGTTTTAAAACTCAGTGCCCAAAGCATTGGAGCCAAATTAAAAAAAAAAATATATATATAAAAAATATCGATAGTTTTTTTGAAAATATTCGATAAATAAAGTCTACATTTTTAAAAATAAATTTGAAGCGCGGGAAACCTTCGAACTTGGCGGACGCGGTTTTTAAATTTTTGCAAATATAATTGTAGATTTATTGTAATTAGTAATCAGAATAGTTATAAGTTGTGTATAAATTTAGATTAGTGTTATTCCTATATATATTATTTGTTTTTTCTGCATAGGGTAAGTCTTTCAAAATACTTTTATGAACGAGCCGCCAGACCCAGGGGGCACAGTGCCCCCTGCGGGAGCATTTGTTACGATTTCCAACGAATCTGGAATGGATTCCGACTGTTCGTCGGTATCCAAGCGTAAATTAAAACGGAGTTATCTCCATAGGGTATGCAAGCAATGTAACAAGAGGAAAAGAAAACATAATAATGATGCATTAAAAAATACTGATTGTCATTGTAATGATGAGTTTATAGAATCCCCCATGAATAATTTACCTTCTTCTACTCTCGCTAACGTTAATTCTCCTTCCCAAGCTCCCACACAAATAGGCAGGACTAGTTATGATTGCAATGATCATGGCCCTTACATTGTGCATGTCCATAAAATACAGTCTGCGGAAGACGACGGCACCAATCTGCATCCTATTGTGTTCGGTAGGTTTTTAAAAAAAAATGCTTTTAAAAATATTGTAAATGGCAGTTTGAAAAGGATAGGAAGAAACAAAATGTCTCTTTCTTTTAATAATTATTTAGATGCCAACAGCTTTGTCCAGTCAAATTGTTTATCTGAAAATAAGTTGAAAGCATATATACCCACCTTTAATATTACCAGAATGGGATTAGTAAGGGGAGTTCCAACTGAGTGGTCTCCCGAAGATATAAAGGAAAATACTAATGTGCCCATGGGATGTGGTGATATAATTAAAGTCAGACGTTTAAATTATAAGGTAATTGTAAATGGTGAACCAACTTGGAAACCCTCCCAAACAGTTGTATTGACGTTTGATGGTCAAGTTTTACCTAAACGTGTTTTTATGTGTTTTAACTCTTTGCCTGTACAACTATATACTTACCCAACTATACAGTGTTATAACTGTTGTCGTTTTGGCCACACAAAAACAAAATGCAGGTCCAAACCAAGATGCTATAAGTGTGGGCAAGGTCACACTGGTGACAGCTGTAATGTTGAGGAAGATCAGGGCTCTTGCTGCTTATGTTCTGGGCTACATTTTGCATTAAGCAAAAGATGCCCAGAATATTCTAGGCAAAAAGAAATAAAAATTACCATGGCTGAAAACAGCATATCGTACATGGAAGCATCAAAACTACACCCATTAATAACTAAATCATATGCTGATGTCTTATCATCCATACCAAATAAAACGTTTCAAGCAGGCAATACTATTGTACCCGGCTCACCCCCATCACGCATTTTATCATACAAAAAAACAGTTTTTACTAAACCACGAACCCCACCTAAACCTAATAAAGGTTATGACCGTGAAGCTCATGATTCTCTTGTAAAGGATTACAACATGCCCACACCCTCTAATGGTTGTGCATTACAAACCTCATCCAATGCTGACAAACAGAGTGAACAGAACTTAACAGACTTAATTACAACTTTAATTAAATTGCTATCTCAATCAAATTTAACCATACCGACCAACGCTGCTACTTTATTCAACCCTAACATTAATAATAATAGTCATAATGGACAGGATAGTTCAATGGAACTGCAGAAGTATCATAAGCAAAAAACATGAACTTGTACATATTGTAAATACTTTTAACCCTTTTATTCTTTCTTTATCTGAAACTTGGCTTAAGCCGAATTATACATTTAAAATCCCTGGCTATTCCTGTTTAAGGAATGACAGGGCTGATGGGTATGGCGGTGTGTGCCTACTTGTCAGAAACTCTCATCTTATATATCCTCTTCCTCTTCCTTCACACAGTGATGATTTTTCTATCATTGCTGCTATTGTTGATAATATTTGTTATGTTTCCGTCTATATTCCACATCCTTCTTTACAAGTCCTTAGTGAAATTAGAAATATAATTTCACTTCTTCCTCATCCTTTCATGATCTTGGGTGATTTTAACTCCCATCACACAACCTGGGGTAGCTTCTTTTCTAATTGTTATGGACATGAATTGTTGGATATTTTGGACTCATATGATCTGTGTATCTTAAATACGGGCTCCCCTACCCGGCTCACTAGGCCTGATGAAGCAATCAGTGCTATAGACCTGTCTATTTGTACTTCTAATTTAGCGTCTCTATTATCTTGGTCTACTTTGTCTTCCACATTCAATAGTGATCACTATCCCATTGTTATTTCCTTTCCCTATAATAAACAAAATCAAACATTAATATCAAAACCGCGATTAAAACATAAAATCATTGATTCTCAATGGGACAAATATACTACATTAGTAGAAGAAACATTTCTTCAAGACACAAATATTTGTGATACTGACTATTTTAAGTCTGTTTTATTACAAGCTGCTGATACTGTTTTTCCTAAGCGAAAGCCACGTAATAATAAGTTATCATCACCACCATGGTGGGATGAAGAATGCACCAATGCTATATCTAGGCGGAAACTTGCTGAGAGGAACTATCGCATTAACATGTCATTGGAGAATTATGACGCGCTGTTGAAGATAATGAAAGAGACACGGAAGTTGTTTAAGAAAAAGAAGTTCGAGGGTTGGAGGAATTTTTGCAGTTCCTTGTCACCCGAAACACATTCGTCAGTTCTTTGGCGAAACATCAAGAGATTTAGAACAGCTATAAATCCTTCCAGTGCGCCTCTCCTTCCTATTGTATTAGCCGATCAATTCCTCGACCGTTTGGCCCCTGCTTCTGTACCACACCAAGATTTAATTATCCGTTCCCTACCCGTTAAAACCAATAGCTCTTCCTCTTTAAATCTTCCTATTACTATGGTCGAGTTAAAAGGAGTGCTAAACCACGTCAAGGACAGTGCTCCTGGGGAAGACGGGATACCATATTCCTTTTTATCACACATTGGTGAAAATGGCTTAAATCGCTTTTTAAATTTAATAAACAAAGTAGTTTTGTCGGGTGACATTCCTTTATCTTGGCGAAAGCAAATAGTGTTGCCCTTTTTAAAACCAAATAAAACACAGTCTAATGTTGAATCTTATCGCCCAATAGTTTTATCATCGGTAATTACTAAAGTAGTTGAACATCTAATTAAAAATCGTCTTGAATGGTTCATTGAGAATAATGAGCATCTCTCTCAGACACAGTTTGGTTTTAGAAAGGGGAAAAGCGTGGCCGATAACTTGGGGATTTTTACTACTGATATTCGTAACGCCTTTTTAGACAAAAAATCCACAGTTGCTGCTTTCTTGGATATTAATTCTGCATACGATAACGTTTTACTTCCCATTCTTAAACAAAAGCTGAATAATTTAAACGTCCCACACCTTTTAACTAACTTTATTTTTAATCTTCTTTCCGAGAGACAAATTATTCTGGACCTTGGAGACCCGTATACACCTAGTAGATTGGTCTGGAAGGGGTTGCCGCAAGGTTCCGTACTAAGCCCTTTACTGTACAACATATATACACACGACTTAGAAAGGTCTGTTGGTGATAATGTTAGTATTCTACAGTATGCGGATGATTTGGTCATATACGCCTCTGATAAATCTGTAGCAATTGCGTGTGAGCACATTTCCTCATCTTTATCTTCTTTAAAAACTTGGATGGATACTAATGGCCTAGATCTATCTCCGTCAAAGAGTAGCTCCGTTATTTTTACCAAATCTCGAATTTCTTACACACCTACTATTTCTTATGATAATACACCTTTACCAAGCAAAAATCAAGTAAAGTTTTTAGGGGTTGTACTTGATGCTAAACTAACAGGTCTAGCCCATTGTGAGTTTGTAGTTTCAAAATGTGAACGGAATTTGAATATGCTCAGATGTCTACGCGGTGTCTGGTGGGGTGCTCATCCAGCTACTATGAAGTTGGTTTACAACGCCGCTATTAGAAGTATTTTAGATTTTGGTACTTTCTTTTTAGATCCTGGGAATGTGGCAGGTTTTAAGAAATTGGACCTGATTCATTCTAAAGCATTAAGACTCGTTACAGGTGCAATGAAATCCACTCCCGTTAATGCACTTCAAATAGAATGTTGCGACCCCCCTTTAAGCTTTAGGCGCCAGTATCTCTCTGACAGATTTATTTTCCGGCTTGTTCAATTTTCGAATCATCCTTTAACTTCCAAACTTGAATTATTGTCAGAGAAATTGTCTTCTAGTAATAAGCCTTTTCCATGCCTATTAAAAAGTTTTCAGAAATATAAATCGTTACAAGCTCCTATTCATTCCTTTAGAGTCCTTCCTTTATTCAAAACTTCATATGATTCTCTTCTTTTCTCTCCTACTATTTGTTTTTCTCTCAACATAGATAGGTCCGATTATAATGCAAACACTACTTTTAACCATATTGTAAATACTAAATGGCCAAATTGGCATCACATATATACTGATGCATCCAAACATCCCATAGGGTGTGTTGGAGTAGGTGTATTTCATAAGCAATATAATATAGTCCAAAAAATAAAATTACCACCAGAAACATCTATATTTACGGGAGAATGCTTCGGTCTTCTGAAAGCAATAGAATATGTTATAAGTTTTAAACTTAACCAATGTGTTATATTTACAGATTCACTCAGTTCTTTACAAAGCTTAGAAAAATTTTCCTTAAAACTGAATCCTTTTTTCCACATAACATTTGAATGTAAGAGAAAGTTGTTGCATTGCCAATTAAATAACTACACAGTCACTTTCTGCTGGATACCTAGCCACTGTGGCATCATAGGAAATGCGAGAGCTGACAGTTTGGCAAACGAGGCAACTGTGAGTGGTGATATATACCCATACACGATTTTCGGACACGACCTGAATGCTTTACCTAGCACATATCTCCGTGATACATGGAATTTGAGCTGGAGAGAGAGCGGTCAGGTCAAGGGTCGCTTCCTCTACGCTATACAGCCTTTAGTCCCAAGAAAACCATGGTTTGCCAAACTGTGTTTTAATAAAACTGCCACTTCGTCTTTAATCCGCATGCGTCTTGGACATATTTGCCTTCCGGTACATCTGCATAAACTTGGCATAGTATCTAGTACTGCCTGTGAATGTGGTGAGAGTTATTGCGATATGAATCATGTTTTCTTTTCCTGTCCTTTATATGACCACTCTTCCCTATACGAATCTCTAATATCTCTCTCTATTCCTCTTCCTTCTAATATTTATTTACTTCTTAGAGATAATAGACCCTGTGTATATAGTACATTAAATAAATTTATTGTAAATAATAAGATTAGATTGTAGTTTATATTTATTAATTGTTTTCTTTTATTATATATTTTCAATGATTTCTCTTTTCATTTATAAAATATCATTGTATATATATATTTTTGCAGATATGAAATTATTCTGATTCATCATCATCATCATTTCAGCCGGAAGACGCCCACTGCTGGACAAAGGCCTCCCCCAAAGATCTCCACGATGATCGGTCCTGCGCTGCCCTCATCCAACCTATCCCGGCGATCTTGACCAGATCATCGGTCCATCTTGTGGGGGGCCTACCAACACTGCGTCTTCCGGTACGCGGTCGCCATTCGAGGACTTTTCTGCCCCAACGGCCATCAGTCCTTCGAGCTATGTGCCCAGCCCACTGCCACTTCAGTTTTGCAATCATCCGGGCTATGTCGGTTACTTTGGTTCTCCTGCGAATCTCCTCATTTCTGATTCGATCTCGCAGGGAAACTCCGAGCATAGCCCTCTCCATTGCTCTCTGAGCGACCATGAGCTTTCTCATAAGGCCCATAGTTAGCGACCACGTCTGCGTTCCGTATGTCATCACTGGCAACACACATTGGTTAAAAACCTTCGTCTTGAGACACTGCGGTATTTGGGACGAAAAGATTTTACGGAGCTTCCCGAACGCTGCCCATCCGAGTTGGATTCGACGAGTGACCTCTTTCGCGAAATTGGACCTGCCTAACTGGATCGTTTGACCCAAGTAGACGTATTCGTCAACAATTTCGAAAGTACAGTTCCCAACTGTTACGGGGTAGGTGCGACATGGACATTAGACATGATCTTCGTCTTGTCCATGTTCATTTTGAGACCTACTCCTTGGGAAGCTGTATTGAGGCCATCAAGCATATGGCTTAAGTCTTCCATGGTTTCAGCCATGATTACGATATCATCTGCGAATCTAAGGTGAGTGATGTACTCACCGTTAATGTTGATGCCCAGTCCGTTCCAGTCCAGAAGCTTGAAGACATCTTCCAACGCAGCAGTGAACAGCATCGGCGATATGACATCGCCTTGTCTGACTCCCCGCTGCAGTCGGATAGGCTTCGAGTTCTGATCCTGGAGACGGACTGACATGGTGGCGTTTTCATACAAACACTTCAACGCTTTGATGTATCGATAATCAATGTGGCACCTCTGGAGAGACTGAAGCACCGCCCAGGTCTCGATCGAATCAAAGGCTTTCTCATAGTCCACGAACGCCAAGCATAGTGGCTGGTTATACTCCTCCGTCTTCTGTATAACCTGCCGCAGCGTATGTATGTGGTCTATGGTGCTAAAACCTTTTCGGAATCCGGCTTGTTCGGGAGGCTGGAAGTCGTCAAATCTGCGCGCGAGACGATTCGTGATGACCCTTGAAAACAGCTTGTAAACATGGCTCAGAAGTGATATCGGTCTAAAGTTCTTCAAAAGGGTTTTGTCGCCCTTTTTGAAGAACAGCACCACTATACTTCCGTGCCAGGCCTGCGGCGTTTTGCCATCGAGGATGACGGAATTAAATAGCTTCTGGAGGATTTTAAGCACAGGAGTACCACCAGCTCTCAGAAGCTCGGCTGTAATTCCATCATCACCCGGCGCCTTGTTGTTTTTAAGCTGTTTAAGGGCCACACTAATCTCGTACAGACTGACGTCTGGGATATCTACGGTGTAGTGTCGGGTTAATTTGGCTCTTGGGTCTTTAGCCTTGTTGTTAACAGGTGCCCGTGTGGTCGTGTATAGCTGTCCGTAGAACTTCTCGACTTCCCTCAAAAGTTCGGGTTTAGACGAAACGACCCTGCCGTCGTCGGTCTTCAGCTTCGTCAGTTGGCTCTGCCCAATAGACAATTCTCGTGCGAATACTTTAGAGCCCTTGTTACGCTCTATAGCCGCCTTTACACAGTCTGTGTTATGGCGGCGGATATCGCGAGTCAAGGACTTGGAGATCTGTCTATTTAGCTGCCTATACTGGGAAGCATCGTCCGGGGACTGAAGGGTCATTTGACGTCTCACATCCATCAATTTGAGAGTAGAATCTGAGATTTTTCCGGTTCTTTTTGAACGGCTGGCCTTGAAGAATTTAGACCCGGCCGTTTGAACAGCTTCCACGAACCTGTTATTATACTCGTCCACGTCAACGCAGTCACCGAGGCATTCGAAGCGGTTTTGCAATTCGAGTTGAAAGTTTACCGGGTTTTGGATCTGTATGGGTGCAGGTCGGAGCGTAGACTTCACCAGTCGAGACCTCTCCAATTTTGGATTGATATTCAATGTGCCTCTTACTAAGCGGTGATCACTCCCAGTTTTCACCGAATTGATCACAGAGACATCATTGAATATCTGTCTTTTGGTCGACATAATGAAGTCAATCTCATTTTTGGTGGCACCATCGGGACTAATCCAAGTCCATTTGCGTTGTTCTGGCTTCATGAAGAAGGAGTTCATCATATACAGGTCCTCCTTCTCCATGAAGTCGGCCAGCATCTGGCCTCGGGTGTTCCGATTTCCGAACCCAAATTGCCCCACTCTCAACTCATCGCCGCTACGTTTCCCCAACTTTGCGTTGAAGTCTCCCATGACAACGTTAAAGTGGGTTTTAGAAGTGTGGATGGCTGTTGAGATGTCCTCATACATGGCTTCCACCTCTTCGTCAGGATGTGTCGAAGTCGGAGCGTAAACCTGAATGACCTTCAACGAATACCGTTTGGTAATTTTGAGTATTAGGTACGCTACCCTAGTCGAAACACTCCCCACCTCAGTAACGTTGTTCACAAGAGACTTGTGAACGAGAAACCCGACACCACCTTGGGACAGTTGGTCGCCCTCCCGGAAGTAGAGCAGATTTCCGGAATTTAGGATTATTGAGTCCTCTCCCTGTCTTCGGACTTCAGATAACCCCACAACATCCCATCGCAGTCTGCTCAAAACTTCCTCCAGTTCCTCCAACTTCTCGTTGGTCCGCAGTGTCTTGACATTGTATGTTGCCAGGGCCAAAGGTCGTCGTTCTTGGTAGCGAATCCGAACCCGGGGATTCTTCGCACCCCCTGCCCCGTCGCTTATGTGGCTGCTACCGTGACCACCACGAACGGGGCCGCCGGGGACTAGGGGCCGGGGCCTGTGTGTATCTGTCATTTTAGGGGGGGGTTTTGCCATAATCGCCACGCTTGGCAGGCGGGTTGGCGATCGCAGTATTCGCAGTTGGTGATGCTCTCACGGAAAGATGCTGCTGCCCATCCTCCGTTCTTTCTATCCCTTAGTCGTCTCTTACGACACCCAAGGGAGGAGATGGGGTGGTGCTATTCTGGTGCGACACCACACACTACAACAGTGACAATAAAAGGTAGTAATTAATGGGCAACTACAACATAGTTTACAAAGTATTCCAATTTCACACAACTATTTTTAAACTCTACACATATATATGAGCGACACCAATAAAAAATTCCAATAAACTAAAATAAACGATAATGATCCATTATAATACATGATAATGACAGTTGATTTGTATTATCTTTATAAACACTATTATTAATGGAGTATGTTTTATAATAACTTATCTAAATTGTAGTATAGTCTTGAAATGGGTTATATTTTCAGATTTCAAACGTTCAATCACACACATAATTATTAAAATAAGTAGTAAACGATGCGCTATTTTTTTATATATAGCATAAAGATAAGATCTGCTGATCTCCATTTATGAAAATCTTCTTCCTCCTGCCCTTATCCTACATTATATAGGGTCAGCACAACATGTTGCATGTTGCAATAGTTATGGCTTAGTTTTTACAACCGCCCGCTTGCCTGACGTTAAGCCCTTTTTGGGGAAAAAAAAATCAGTCATCCTTTTTATTTAAATTATTTTCTGGTTTCACATTGAAAGTAGGAAACGAAATTTCGTTGTTAGTCATCTAACATATCCTCAAGCTACACTTTTATTGGTTTCTTCTTGAACAAACAACATCCGAGTGTCGGTTTGGATGTGCAGGGTGACACTTTTGCTGGGTCGCCGACTTTTACGGGGTCCGTGCACAATTCTATTTATTCTGATTAGTTTTTGTTTAATTCCCGGTACGGTTTAATTTTAATTCGCGATATAAGTTTCCCTAGCTTTGTTGACAAATTAAAAATACTTGACACTGGCCCAATGCACGAATGGTGCCGAGCCATAATTAAGAAGAAGAAGAAGAAAAATAAATTTAATTATGTTCATTGATATTTTTAGTGAATATCGATTTATGAAGCGTAAAAATATCGATTTTGAATCTCATGACCGCGATTACTGAAATAATATTCAAAATATTTAAATGTGAAAAATCTTAACGGGTATTTGGTACTTTTATTAGTTTTATTTATTAATAAAATACATATTTAAGTATTATAAGTACAATAAAATAAAATTGTTGATCAGGTAAAAAATATAAACAATGGTTTTTTAGAAAAACCAATACTCATCACATATAACCATCAGAAGAGAAATCATTTTACATTGTGTTTTTTTCCAGAGAGCGGGGCTGCAGGCTAACCACCCGACAGCTAAGCGCAGAATATGCATAGGATGGCGCTGGATATTGAGATACAATGAGAATAATTCTGTTTGTTAATGTTCAATTTGCATCTATATTTTGTATAAAATTTTCGCTTGACAGTTTAAATTTCAGCGCTGATTTTACTAATATATAACAAGTTACTATATTTGTTACAAGTTTGTTAATCTGAAATTATACACTTAAAGTAAGTTGCATAGCACTTGTGTTATGAGTAATAAACAACTGTTAAACTACAATTATGCTATAATATGCTCACGACATATTCAATTATCGAGTAATGATATAGTTTCCAACATCCCTATTAATTTTTTAATTTTTTAAAAGTAAATACAAATGGCGGCATGTATTGTTGGTTCTCCTTCTTTGTGATTATGATTAGTTAAAACGTAAATAAACATAGAATATAATTTAATGATAACTAGAAACACAGCCTCCTGATACCAAACATTACAATGGAGCAATACGATTTAAAAATGAACATGAATGTTTACGAGGTGCCTGTGGTGAATACGATTCCAATGCCTATCCAGCCTCCCCCGGAACCTCACAACCAAGTAATAATAAACACAAACCCTCCAGAACCTCCTCCACCCCCGCCGGACGAGCACAAGCCGAAGATCGAGAAGAAAAAGAAAGAAGCAATCGACGGACAAGCTCGAGAAGTAATATACAAAGTGATAAAATTCTTCGAAAGCGAAAAACAGAATAGAGGCTATGCCTTTCCTGTCGAGAATGTGGTGAAGCGGGCCTGCGCTGCCACTGGCTTGTCAGAAAGCACTATTAAACGTATCAAAAGAGATGGCTTACGTGCAGAAGCTACACAAACCAAAATGACAGGACCGAAGAAGAAGCGAGTACGGAAGACAAAAGTACAATTGGATTACTTCCAATTATGTGCCTTACGAGGCATTGTGAACAGTTACTCGATGAGAAAAGAGGTTCCTACACTAGGTAAGATCCTCACAGCGGCACGTACCGAGATAAACTTTATAGGAGGTAAGGAGTCATTGCGGTTAATTTTATTAAACAAATTAGGTATTAAGTTTAAAAAGTGTGAGAAAAAGAATAAGAAGCCTCCGGAACAAAATCCAAATCAGTTGCAGCCAATACAGAATGTCATGCAGCATCCGCAGATGCAGCCCTTGAAGCCAGTCGAAAATCAATGTGTGTATACAACCTTGATGCCCCATGTACCTCCAGTTTCTTATTGATAAGGTGAATTTTAATTTTATACCAGTGTCATCCCATGGTATGAGGTCAGACTGAAGTATACCTAAAGAAAGAAAAGAAAGAAAATATAAATAACAACATGATTAGAGAATTTGTGCGCCGCATTTTCAACAAACAAGGATTGCACTCAGCTTATTGCTGTGCCGGAATTATATCCGACACAACGCTGATTTTCAGTGCAACCCTTCCATTTCGCGTGATGTCAAGACGACCCAAAGTATTTATATAGACACACACACATATACATATATATACATACACATACATACACACACACATATATATAACAAACATCCTATGTCTGGAAGATTAATCGTAAAAGGTGGCAAGTTAATATACTAAATGCTCTGCTTGGTTACAGGGAGAAGTGGGTAGGGCTCTGCGTTTCTTTGCATAGTCAATATCTCTATACCGAAATTCATCTAAATTAGTTCTGCAGTTTAGGTGGAAAAATGTAACAGAGTTACTTTAATATTTATAATATTAGTATGGATGGTGCATAGCATTTAGTGCTTAATTAATAAAGACTAAATTGAGACAAATTACGCTTTTGTAACTTTCCATTTTGAATTACTTTGTGAAAATTAGAGGGGGCTCTTCTTTACTTTGGATGGTCACCAAGGGGAGAAAAGGGAGGTAAAACTTGTCACAGAGGTCACATGATATGGGTATATTCCCTATTCATATTATTCTAGCTAAAATGAGACAGAGAAGTGTGAAGCTCGTAAACCTGGTGGCTTCAACTGCTGCAGCTGATGATGCTAAAGGTGTGTAATATCAATCTGTATCAGGTTTGGAAGCAATCATGGTAAGGCAATGAAATAGCAGAGATCTCTTCGTGCAGAGGTTGAGTAAGAATAATTATCCTTTGAGCTGTGGTCAGCCTGTCATAAAAGATGACAAAATAACCCTATCTATGAAATATGCCTGTACACAACACAAGGTTATTATGGTGGCATATTTAAAATTCAGGGGTGATTATTATCTAAATGGGCTTGGAGCCTTGCCACCTAGCTGTTTCGTCACTATTCTTACTCCAAACCCGCAAAGAGATAAATACTATAGTAGGAAGATGATTTAACCCTTTCCGGACGTATATCTGCTCTCGGCCACCGCATTAAGAAATCGTACTAATCTTGTACTGTGTTCATCCACGTATCAGTTCAGGCGGTGGTCTGAAAATAGCGTTGAAGAGTTTTATTTTGACACCTTGAATACTGACAGTAATATAGAAAGTGATAACATCTGTATTGATTCTAACCAGTATGACACCAATGACCAAATTTAATACTTTAATATGTCTGAAAAGGGTTAAAAGAATTTGAAATATTAATTAATTGAATATGAAGGGATTTTGTGGTTTTATTTTTAACATTTTATTATGGAAATATAGAAATATGTAAATAAATGATATGGATTTAACATTGTTGTACAAAAATCATGCCACTATTTCTATGATACAGAAATTTTACATTATAATAGAAAACTAAATTATGCTAGTTATTACAATTGTATAGAATACAGTACCCTAGGCAAGTAGGTAAGTCTACAAATGTTTAGATTGTAGTTTTGATAAGTAATTTAAGTCTAAGTCATCTTTCTCCTGCCGCACTGCCCACCGTCGGCTGGGAGTTTAACCCCATTTCCTAGAGCCTCTTCTTTCTTGTATGAGAAGGTTTTCAAGAATGTTCATATTGCGTACTCTTCGGATATGGAATGAACATCCGGCTAAGGTTTTCAAAAAAGGCCGACAGTGTGTTGGTGATGTTACAAATGTCGATAGGAGACTATGACTACCTGCTATCTAAAAATACATAATTTTTTCCCTGTGGTAGTACTATACTACAGATTTGGTAGCTTGGTGATATCACACTCTAGAAATATATTGCTCATGGTTTTGAATGGATGACATGCACCATATAAACAGTTTGTCTCGCCACATAATTATAACATATTGTGAACCGATGAAGGTAAATCTAGTGAGGACACTTAGTACCCTAAGTGTAGCCTGGTAATCTGCTTAGGACAAGTGTGGCATACTGTCAGGTTCCCTATCAGGTGTACCTGAGCCCAGTTGTGGGACATTCTTGGTTGTTATTTTAGGGCTGAGAGATGAATATGAGTCTGAGAGTCTCTTAAATAAGCCACCATAATTGTCTCATGTTCTGTTAAAGAGACCCAGGTACCAGTTTACCTCTTTGATTGTGGCAATGCTCCTGGTGTTGCAAACATTCTTAGGCAACGGTGACAACCTGCTATCGGGTCAGCCGTTTGCCTGTTTATTCCACAGCGTTAAAATAAATGAAATGTCTCGTACAGTTTTACTCATGATTGTAGAAAAACTACTTGCCTAGGGTAAAGATCTGATCAAACAGGCCAGTATGTTACAGAAGTCAGGTGAATGATAAAGGAAAAGAGAAAATTAAGCCAGTGTCAGTTATTTACTTAATGTCATTATCATTCAGTACTACTCAAAACACAAATGGGCTGCTTACATTGAGGCTAGATGGCGCTGTGTAAATTGTCCCTATATATTCTAGTTAACCCACTGTAGCTACGTAGTAGGGCCCCAAGCCCGTCTGGATGGCGACCACCTTTGGTCTTAAGTATGCCGCCATAATAACTTTGTGTTGTGTTCCAGCATTAGTGAGCCAAGTTCCTGTCCCCTTATGGGACAGCAGCGTGTTTGCGATACCACTGGCGTTGCAAACACCTATAGGCGACGTTAACTGCTAAATTCTAAGCGAGGCCGTCAGCCTGTCTGGTGTTCTACAGCATTACATGAATGTAAATAATTGTATTAAATAGAAAATTCGGCCACAATGGCGCCACTGGGTGTGATACGAAGTTAGCGTAAAGTAAATTGTACTTTAAAGAGGGTAGAGATAAAAACTGATGAAATGCGTTACATTAACAGCCGAATCACGCACTCACTTTTTTTTAATACATTTCCGCTCTCTCAATAAATCATGCGTTTTTGTGTCCATAACATGTGTGTCTGCACAGCAGTTGAACTGTATTTTTTACATTCACGTTGACTTCCGTTTGAGCAGATCTTATAGTTATTATTTAATATATAAGGTAAATGAATATTTTCTAAGGCTGAATAGGTATTATTATTCGTGTATTTTTAATTTGAATAAAATTAAAATAAGTTTTTATGTAGTTTCTTTTATATTCCCAAAGGGCCATGCTGGAAGCTATGTCGTAACGTGCATCAACATTGTGCATTTTTCCCCCGGCTGGAAGTAAAAGGCGACAACAACGACGACAGAAAAACTCTAGCTACGTCGTGGCCCCAAGCCCGTCTGGATGGCAACCACCCCTAGTTTATAAGTATGCCGCCATAGTAATATTGTGTTGTGTTTCGGAATTAGAGACCCAGGTTCCTGTACTCCTATGAGACAGCAGCGTGTTCGTGGTGCCTCTACTATCGCAAACACCCATAGACAGTTAGCCGGTCTGTTGTTTCTTAGCAAATGAAACAAATATTAAAAATTAATATTTTTTAATTAGTTTGCAGTACGTTTTTGTGCTGTGTACGCTGGTGTACCAACATGGCACCCCTCTGCGCGAAAGCACAATCGCAGTATCCACATTTGTACGGCCGTTCCCCGGTGTGCGTTCTTCTGTGTTCCGTCAGTATTCTATTTGTCTGAAAGAATAAAAGAATCATAAGCACTTTGGGAACATTGTATTTTCTATCCCCCCCCCCCCCCCACCTTCTTGTGACCATCCGTAGTATATGAGAAGAGCTGCCCCTTCCACTTTAGTTTCACGTGTTAATCAAGTCCGATATATTTTATCTGTGCAGGGGCGGAGAAAGAATACAGACCTCTGCGGCCGAGGTCGGCCTGTCGTAAAAGGTGACAATACAACCCTAGCTACGTGGTAGGGTCCTAAGCCCGTTTGGATGGCGACCACCTTTGGGGCTGTCCATTAATCACGTGAGGCTCGAAGGGGGGGGGGGAGGGGTCCATAAAATATCACAAGGGGGGAGCGGGGGTGTAATAATATATCACGTGTATTTATTTTTTCGGCAAACGCGTACAAAATCGAATTTAGCACTGTGTCAACAACTGCCTTGCAAGATGCTTATCCAGTTATTGGTGTTGAAGAAAGTCTTGCTAATCCATGGTCCGAGGATACTGTACATTAAATTATTATGTTCATTGTTCATGTATTAGTATAAAAAAGTTTTTCGCATTTCTTTCATTATTTTTATGTCAGTCAAAAACAACCTGCAACCTTTCTGTCTACCTCTAAACGTTATTATTGTAGTCTTTAATTTTCTATAATAAAATTAGATGATACTTAAAATTAAGATCCTTTGTAGGTACTAAATAATACACGTGATATAGGGCAGATGGGGGGGGGGGGGGTAGTCTTAAACCTCACCGTGTCATCACCAAGGGGGAGGGGGGTTAAAAAATTCCAAAAAAAACATCACGTGATTAATGGACGGCCCCTTTAGTCTTAAGTATGCCGCCATAATATCTGTTGTGTTTCGACTTTAGTGACCAAAGTTGTGTAAGTACCTGTTATTTGCAATAGGGTTCACTTTACTAATGGACTGTATATTTGTTTTGGAGCGAATGAAAAGAGACGTGTGTTTAATACTATATTTCAAGACCAACTAAAAACTTATTAGACGGTACATATTGATGCATCGAGAATCGAACATGCCGCCCACCAAAAGGCTACATGGCCTTTTACATAACTTAATAACAATCCAAAATTCACATAAATGGTTCATAGATCACAAAATAAGATTACATTGTATATATTCCAAGAATACAATGCACAATATATATACATTATTTATCAAACAATATTTAAGAATTCATAATCTTACATCCTTGTGATACAAATATTCTTTAGACAGTGAATTTTTTTTTAAAGCTTTTACAGTGTTAAGTCATTACAGTATTCACATGGACAAATTCTACATAATATTTGTATAAACACAATATATTTTCTTACATCATCTCATCACTATTTCCTGCATAGGATTTATTCTCCTAAAATAAATAATATCACATACTGTATAGCGTTCAATCTATAGCAAGTTGTAATATAAAACAAATAACATAAAATAGCTTGTAGTAAAACTTCAAGAAATTGTAAATCACTAGAAATAAGAAAATCTCCAGCAACCTTATACATAAAGTTTTGAGTACTTGTACAACATGATTTCAATTAACAAAAAAGGCTATCAAGAATAAATTAAAATAGGTTGCATTTTACAACTGAAATGATTATTTTAGATATAAAAAGTTTGAATTATTTCTAATTTTTTTATCCTAATTCTTTAGTGAATAAAATTTTGAACTTTATTTTCACAATAAGTTATTTCTGACTATAGTACTACTAATTTATTATTTATATTCGCCCACCGAGAAAATAGTGCATGTTTAGTTTAATTTTCTTATGTATATATTATACACTCTTTCCTTTATTATCTCTTTATTAATTTTATTTATTGTATTTCAATTATAGTTTTCATGATTCTATAAATTTACCCTTTTTCATATATCAGTGTCATACTTGATGAATAAGACCTCTTTTTCATATTGAAGAATATCACATGTTCCCTTGAATAATTTAAACTCAATTTACACAAGTAGTTGGTTAATTTTCTCTTCTGGTCAGTTAACCTTGCTCTATATTAAATATAGTGTACCTCCACGAATTTTAATTTATGAATTCACATTTTCCTTCAAATTTATCATTTACCAAAAAAAAAAAAATAATTAGTAAAATCCTATTTCTTCTTAGATTGTTTTTCATTAATTTTACTATCTAATATAATTTTACTGGTGTTATAGCATTTCCACAACTAGACCAGTGTTGTATTATAGTCCTCGAAGGTAGCTAATTGGCTGATATTGTGGTCGTGATAGATGTCTTAACATTGAGTTTGAATTCTTCTTCATACCTTGAAATAGCTCAATATTGACCATGTCGTTGTTTTCAGTCCCTATTAAATCAACACCTGTGCATTCCCTTCTTCCACAAGTCCTTTCAAGTTTCCAAATATTTGCTTTCCTTTCCATAATTACGTTGGCCTGTGATCTTGTGTCCACTAAAGTATGCAACATCGTAACTGAACCATTATTATTTCTTAAAGGAACCAGTACTGTAGCCAGCATGGCTGTGGATCCGTTCGCTGCACAATGTTTACCCACTATATCACATGTCTGTTTCTCTTCTTCAGCTTTGTCTCTATTCTTCTTTCGTTTTTGGTAAACATATTGTTTACTATTTCTTTCCTTAGTTCTTCTCTTCATATGTAGCAACGAATGATGACGCCCTCTACACAAACGACATGATGATGGCATACGACATTTAAATGCTGAATGCCCTATAAACATACAATTGTAACATAAATTATTGCTTGCCACAAACTGAGTTCTTTCTTTTATTTCTAACTTCCTGAATTCCTTACAATGGCTTAAAGTATGATCTCCGTGACATTTAATACATAATTGTTGTGGAGAACTTGGTGAAACATGAACCGCATTTTCTTCCTTAATGTGTTCATTTTCTATCGGATTTTCTATTGAGTTATGAGTTGCATTAGAAACCAATTCCAAAGTTCGGAATTTCTCTTCTAAAAAATTCTTCAAATTGGACCAGGTTGGTAACTCGTTTTCAACATTTAATCTTATAAAATATTCTTCCCATTGCATGTTAGTTTCTAAATCTAATTTGTTAACTACACAATAAACAATAATTGGATCCCACGATGTAATCAATATACCTTCAGCGGTTAAACTATTTAAACACTCTTCTGTTGTATCTAAAATCTTCTTGATTTGAGTTACTGTTTGAGTTGTACATTTACTCTGTCCAAATAATCTTCCTAATATTTTTTTAATAATAAGTCTTTTATTTCCATAACGTTTCTTTAGAATGTCCCACGCGCGTTCGTAATTATACTCTGTTACTTGAATATGTTTAAGCAACGATTCAGCCTCACCGCTAACACACAACTTTAAATAATATAACTTTTGTATATTGTTTAAGCCTTTATCATTATGAATTAGTGATGTAAATAAATCACAAAAAGAGGTCCACTCCTCATACTTGCCCGAAAATGTCGGTAGATCGATTTTCGGTAATTTACAATGACTTGATGTTGAGCCTTTAATCGTAATTCTTTCCAACATATCTTTTAAATCTGCCTTTAAACATAAATACAAATCTTCAATATCATAATATTCGTCATTTGCTAAGTACGGAATAGTGTTTCGTATATCTCTCGGAATCTCTTTTAAAAGTGCCGAGTGCGCATTCCTAAAATTACTCCAGTAATCATTAATACATTCAAGTTTACTTTCAATATAACCCTTAGTGAATCTTTCTTGTTTACATGTCGATAAATGACGTTGATTTTTTCGAAATCTTTTCCCAATATCTTCTACAACAGCTAAATACTCCATATTGTAAATAATTAACACAAACTGTCTCATAAATCCACTTAAATAATTTGTGTTACTTATAAATCCACATAATCATATATGTATTCTTCATAAAATCTTTATTAAAATATCATTTAACAACTCACATAACGCGACGATTTCTTTTGTGCATCGATGAATCACCGGATTAACTATTGTTTCGTAGTTGTTGCCGAACGTCGTCGAATACGTACCTAATTACATAATGACTTAAGTCACTGGACAATATCCGTGCCGAAGTCGACCAATGTTATTTGCAATAGGGTTCACTTTACTAATGGACTGTATATTTGTTTTGGAGCGAATGAAAAGAGACGTGTGTTTAATACTATATTTCAAGACCAACTAAAAACTTATTAGACGGTACATATTGATGCATCGAGAATCGAACAGTACCCTTATGGGACATGAATGAATTCTAAATCCATCAACCTGTCTGCTATCCTACAGCAATAAAAAAATGTATATATACGGTTTTAATTTTTTTTTGTTGGCAGAAAATAAAATAAAAATAGTCTCGTAAAAAAACACGTTAGTTATAAGTAAAATGAAACGTTAAACGCTCCATATTTAAATGTGGCTCGAAAAAGGGCAATTTAAAGTCATTCTCCCCCCCCCCCTCCATTGAATGGGTCACACATTGTGGGTATACTAAAATACAACCTAATCCAAGAAGTGAGACTGATGGGAAGATGTAACTTGTAAAATGCACTCACAGTGAATCCCCTTCCGCATATGTCGCAAATTTTATTCTTCGGCAGACCAATCTTCTGGTGAACCACCCTCTGATGCTGTATGAGCCTCGAATTCATTGCGAAACACTGAGTAAAAAATTTAAAAAGTTAAAGAAATATTTCATCAAGCGTAATTGTATCGAATTATTGTATTGTCATCAGTCCTTGATAAGTCTACAAAGTTTAAATGCAATATAACCGTTTAAAACGGATCAAAATCAAAGGAGTCGGTTACAAACATGCAGGTTAAACTTTTATTGTTGTAGGACAGCAGACAGGCTGACGACCCGCTTAGAATTTAGCAGTTACCGTCGCCTATGGGTGTTTGCAATGCCAGTAGCATCGCGAATACGCTGCTGTCCCATAAAGGTACAGGAACACAACACGAGGTTATTATGGCGGCATAATTAAGACCAAAGGTGGTCGCCATCCAGGCGGGTTTGAGGCCCTACCACGTAGCTATGGTGAGTTGTTTTGTCTCCTTTTACGACAGGCCGACCCCGGCCACAGAGGTTAGTATTCTTCGCTGCACGGACCCGTATCTACATACCTTGTTGCATATATCACATTTGTAACGTGTATCCTTCAAATGGACGAGCTTATAATGGTGGTTCATACAGGCAGTGCGCGAAAACACCTTCCCGCACTCGGGACACGCCCTCCTGGAAAATATCCGTTCACTGTCACTAACCGGGAACCCCCTACCCCCCGATGGATACCCTTCGACAGGAATGAGACATGTTATCGCACACAAGGACTGGTGTCAGGTGTCTGCGAGAGGCAGGTTTATAATAAAATTATTCGATTCTCGCATAAGAGGAGATAAGAATTCGTCTTCTGATTTTGTAATATATTTATTTATTCATAAAAAGTTAAACTTTCATTGAAACCATGCCCCGCAAAACTGCTTAAGCAGTTTGACTACAGGTAATGGTGAACGCACACTTGTCCGAGCTGAACGCGCCGAACGAATCGAAGTCAAGGAGGCCTCGCACACATATCCGCACCAGAAGAATCGACCGCGCCGAAAGAATCAACCGCGTCGAAGAAATCGTTTCTATTTCCTTTACGCCTGCAATGCAGAAATAGTACTCGCTCGTAGAATGCGAGCGCATCGGTCGAGTCGACCGCATAAGTCGCGCCGAATCTGATGACGTCATCCGAATTCATTCGGACGATTCGACGCGGGCAAGTGTGCGAGGTTTCATGAGATTTCATATACAGAATTCTAAAATTCGTTTCGTTCGGCTCGGACAAGTGTGCGTTCACCATAACTCGCTTTATATAAACATATTTTATAAATTATTAAATTAGGTTATATAAATACAATTAATTTACGTAAATGGTTACAACGTATATAACAAATGTTTTTTTAATAAACTTTTAAATTTAGCAAGTGTAGTCTCACGTCTTATGTCCTCGGGTAAACTATTGAGTAGGTAAGTATGGAACTCGTTTTTTTAACGTTCTATCTCCATAGTAATTTTGTACCATGGGTATTTCAAATTTACTTTTGGACATTGACCTTGTGCCAGTTTTATGTATGCCAGTTTTGTAAACTATCCTCGCTCACGAGTAAAGTAAATGGTGAGCTAACGTGGGACGAGCGTTAGTATCGCTTGCATCTCTTTTATGCGTGGGACGTATCGACGTTGCACCTCTGCACCGTGCGCAATTGGCTTCAGATACTCGGTTTTTATTTTATTAACCGAGCCGAGACATTTTGTAGTGTTCAGATCTGTTATGTTTATAGCTAGTGCCGTGAACAGTGCCTCTGCAAGACCTGAACCGAACTGGGAAGAGGTGGAATCAATCATTGCGAGAATTTCTTTGCAAGGTATCGCAAATATCCACCAACAACCACTCCTCCTCTTTTTCTCTCTTCCCTACTCACCTGATGTACATCGACACGTTATACGTCTATACAGGGTGACTTTGACATTGACATCATTTAAGGAACCCATTTTTGCAAATAAAATTGTATGTCAAATTTTCACCATAAAATATTTCATTCCAAGGAAAATATGGTCACTAATTCAATCGTACAAAATAGTCATATGGTGCAAATTTCGTACGTTAACCTGTTACCTGTATCTTACCTGTATCTGTCACTCTCGCGTAAATATCGTAAGTGAGTAGTGCGTATTCGCTCACACAGATACAATGACCGCCGTCCTCGGCCTCATACTAAGTCATTGTAACAGTTTTTTGCGGTACCGATGGAGAGGTCATTGACACTTGCGCGCCGTATTATGTAAATTGCGAGTTCTTTGGATGACTTTGTGATGCAGATTACTCAACTTTTTTGTACTATGTGATACTAAACTAAAATACATGTTTCTCATAACTTTTACTAAAGATTCTTCTGTGTGAATTTGGACGGTTTTGTCAGTCACCATGTATATAATCCGCAACAAAATATATAAATCAATGGATATTGGTTACTAAGTCACTCTAATACCGTTAAAGAGAATTAGATAAAATTTGACACAGGAATCAGAGCAGGCAGATCGTGGGTAAAATGACTCACGAGCACCGCTCGCACGTCGCAATTGACGAAAGCGTGTGTCGAGAAGCCGAAGGGAAACTAAATTTTGCCACCAAAATGCCGGAATATTATTAATATTTACTGTAAGAGTCAAATAAATAATATGTATAATTTTTTTTATATTATGACTATTTCGATTTTTGTAGATTTGTTATGAGTATCCCGTCCCGTATCCCGCGGGAAGAGATGTGTATATATCCCCTGACTATTGAGTGCGATGTATGAGTGTTGTTTCGTGTTCGCATTCCCTAATATTTGTGTTTTGTGTTCGCATTTCCTATTAGTGTATTGTTTTATGTTCGCGTGTGTATTGTTTAATATTTTATTGATGAATATATAATAGGGGAACAATGCCATTAAATTCCCTTCCGATTGGTGACTAAATTCGGCACTCCTCGGCTTTTCGACACACGGATATCGCTGCTTAGATTGTGTGCGACGCGCGCTGCGCTAGTGGGGGGGAATTTTATCTTCGATCTGTCTGCACTGACCGGATCAAAAGTCCATGCAAAGTCGAAACAGCTATACTTACATAAATTTATTTTTATTCTGATGCCTCGGGGACTGCGAGAGGTGGTATTTATATTTATAAATGGTGGGAAATTGCTTGTCACATTCGACACAGTAGGCGAGGTCCCGAGGCTGGGGGCCGCGGACGGTGATCGCGTGCACGATGTACCGGTGTTTGGTGAGGGCCTTGTGGTTCTGCATTTCCCGGTTGCACACATCGCATATTGGGGGGGAATGCTTGTACCTTGGGCCATATAAACAAATATTTTTATTTTATTACAAGGAATAGCAATGCCTATGGATTGTGACGTCAGAGGCGCAGAAAACACGCTGCTGTTTCATAGAGGTACGGGACCCGGGTCGCTAATACTAGAATACAACACAACACTATAATAATAAATACATTCATCCTCGAAACGCCCGCGTGGGTCGCGGGTACGATTCCCGTGTAGGGAACCTTACCACTGTATTTGTTTATAACACTTTCACCACTAAACACAGTTTATTTTTAATTATTTATGCAGCAAGGAACAGGACTGAATGGAGACCTTTCAAGGAGGCCTTTGTCGGAAGACATTATCATCACCATCTTAGCGTTGAGACCCGGTTGCAACCCAAACTTTCGCTTCGGCGCCCGGGGTCCGCTTTCCGACTTTTTCTTCTCCACTTCGCACGATCTTCGGCATCTGGTGGTCACTTTTTTGGTCTATCCCTCTTACCACGGCCCGGCGGTGGCGGCATGGCCAGACATTTGTTCCCCACGTAAGTAGCCGGTTGCCGTAAAACGTGGCTATACTAGCGAAGGCGACACTCCTGCAATTTATCCGCAATGTCACGGACATGAAGGCTGCCGCGAATGCGAGAGTTCCTAACACAATTCTTCCGGGTTACTCCACACATCCACCGCAGCATATTCATCTCCGTGACTCGCAGCGCCTGCTTGTATCGCTCCAGCACCGGCCACGATTCACATCCGTATAAAAGGACAAGCCATTGTCGGAAGACAAGTTTTACCTAATTAACTACAGTTTGCCGATACTATAAAAAAAATGAAATAGGTAATTGTTAACAATAACGAAAAAAATAGTCGGCCACGATTTACGGCAACCGGATGCTTACGTGGGAAACAAACGTCTGGCCATGCCGCCTCGGCCGGGCCCCGGCAGGAGGAATAGACCCAAAAAGTGCTGGCTTGACGTCGTAAAGGGTGATTGATATGCGTGCCAATGGGCGCACTACCAGGGATGCTGAAGACCGTGCGAAGTGGAGAAGAAAAAGTCGGAAGGCGGGCGCCGAAGCGAGAGTTTGGGCTGCGACCGAGATTTAACGCAAAGATGATGATGATGAATAACAACAATAGGTAAAAAAATGTAATTTAGAATTAAGTGCAACAAAGACTTTTTATATTATTGTCTAAAGTACGCAAGGTTCACACACTTAAAAAGGCTTACTATTTTACGAATTATTACGAGATTAAGTTGCGCGGGCGATGAGGTACGCGTGACTATAAATATTTTTCTGCGGATGTCGATAGGTCGGTACGCAGTGCCATGCCGGTTCGATTCCGTGAGCGCTAAAATAATGCACTCGGAATATTTATTTATTAATATCCCACACCCGAATCCAGTCTGCGTGTTAAAAATATATCAGTTGTCTAGGACCCACACACAAGTGCTCCGCTTCTTACTTACGATACTAGGTGGCGGCGCTGTATCAATTTATTATTTATTTAAAACATTAATTATCCAACAACCATTTTATTATTTCTACATTACGTACACATGGATGACGGATAAAATACAGTAATTATTATTACAAAATAACTTTTCCTTGATTCCAAGTGGGCGGGACCGTTGTAAGGCCCCGCCCCATTCGAATCCAAGTAGTCGCAGTAGTCAATGTTTTAACTATCCTATTACATTATGAAAGAAAAAGGAGAGAACTGTATTATTCTCTTTGTTATTACGAAATGGAAAGAGGGGAGGGACGAGGGCAGCGGAAATTGTACTCACTTAATATGCTTGATTAGAACGCTCTTCTTGTTAAAACCTCTCTTGCAGTAGTCGCATACCACCTTCTCATGGAATTCCTTATAATGTTCACTGAATGCCCGTAGCGTACTGAAAATTGAGATGAGATTCAAACAACTTTTTTATTAATTGCTGTCGGATAGCAGACATTTTTTTTCTGTAGGACAGCAGACAGGCTGACGGCCCGCTTAGAATTTAGAGCAGTTACCGTCGCCTATGGGTGTTTGCAACGCCAGTGGCATCGCGAACACGCTGCCGTCCCATAAGGGTACAGGAACTTGGGGTCACTAATGCCGGAACACAAGGTTATTATAGCGGCATACTTAAGACCAAAGGTGGTCGCCATCCAGACGGGCTTGGGGCCATACCACGTAACTAGGGTGGGTTGTTTTGTCACCTTTTACGAAAAGGCCGACCCCGGCCGCAGAGTAAATATTCTTTCTCCGCCTCTGCACAGAAAAACATGCTGACAACCCGCTTAGTAGTTAGCAATTACCGTTGCCTATGGGTGTTTGCAAGGCCAGTGGCATCGCTAACACGCTGCCATCCGCGTAGTGGTACTGAAACCTGGTCACTTGTGCCGAAATACAACACAAGGTTACTATGGCGGCATATTTAAAAAACCTGCAGTGTCACAGTCCATATAATATACTGACTCGCTAATATCATCACTACATAGTATTTTTTGTTAAAAAGTTTTTATTTTATAATTTTTTGTGGCTATAATCTACTAATTACTACATGCTTAAATAAATCAATTCTGTCAAATATTATGCGTGGTCATACATAAAAAAAAAGAAAAAAAAATATACGCGTCGAATTGAGAACCTCCTCCGTTTTTTTCGTCGGTTAATAAAACAAAGTCGTTTCTCGCTATCTGTCCCCATGTGCGTTTAGATCTTAAAAACTACGCTTTTGATTTTTTTTTTATTGCGTAGGACAGCAGACAGGCTCACAGCCCGCTTAGAATTTAGCAGTTACCGTCGCCTATAGGTGTTTGCAACGCCAGTGGCATCGCGAACACGCTGCTGTCCCATTAGGGTACAGGAACTTGGGTCACTAATGCCGGAACACAACACAAGGTTATTATGGCGGCATACTTAAGACCAAAGGTGGTCGCCATCCAGACGGGCTTGAGGCCCTACCACTTAGCTAGGGTGGGTTGTTTTGTCGCCTTTTACGACAGGCCGACCCCGGCCACAGAGGTTAGTATTCTTTCGTCGCCCCTGCACGGATAAAAATGCGGTTTTTTAATAGATAGAGTCATTCAAGAGGAAGCTTTATATGTATAATACATACTTAATATAATAGTACACAAAGCCAAACATTTCAAATGTCGTAACAAACATATTTTTGTGCGTTTAAATCGCAAACACTGGCTGGCTATACTTTATGAGATTGATCAAATTAATGTACTACGGAATTGTCTTGAAAATTTTAAGAAGGCTTAATATACTTTTAATATTGTTTCTTTTTTTATTTATATGGCAGAACATCCAACGTTTGCCGGGTCAACTAGTTCTTGTTATCTTATTCTTGCTATCCCTGTATGTTGTATAATGTAATGTTACAATATTTTTTTAAATTGAATTTTCCGCGCTCCTTTGAAGCAACAATTGAGCATTGCGCTGATTGGCGGAGCTGCGCGTGACGTAGGTTTTTTTAAATAGGGCTCTTTGTTTCGTCATACGTGGCTAGTATATTTGTTTATTCTTAATTTAATCATCCGATTTTTTCCGCTTTTTTTTCTCCGACAGTTCTTTTCTTGGAATATTTTCCTTTTCTTTTGTCTTTCTTTCTTGTTTGTCATTCATTTTTTCTTCATATCGTTCATAAAACTAATACATTTTTATCTTCCGTAGTCTTCCTTCTTTGTTTTTTATACAATTTTGTACAATTAACTTATAAATATGTTTTCTGTTTCTTCTTCTGCTTGTTTTCTTTATTAAAAGCTGATTGAAGCGTGACGTATTTTATGAACAATTCTTATTCTTATTTGAATCGCATTGTAATATGTATTTATTTATAAAAAATGTATATAATAGTATATTATAAGCTGTCTAGTATCGATTACGCAAGAGATTTACTGCTTGGACTAATTGGACGTAGTTACGCAAAAAGGATCTAACCCACAAAATATTACTTTTGAATTATTAAAGATTAAAGTTTTAGCTGTATTTCCGCATTGATGTATTTGTTAGTGTCTATGGGTTCTTAGGAAAATATAAGCGTAAATGTATCATTTCTCATACAAATAAGTTTAACTGCTAATTGAAAATATGGCCCAGAATGAGTACTTTGTTATACTATCTAATTATTTGACCATATTGTATGTTGGATCCTTTTTGAGAAGCTACGTCCAATGGGCGTTGCAACAATTATTTCAATACATTTATAAAAACGAAGTAAAATTCCTGTACCTCCGCGCAACACCACACTCAATACACGTATAAACAGCTCCGTGCTCCCTGTTCACGTGTCTGCCAATCTCGTTCGTATCCCTGCAAACGACGTCGCAGGCGACACACTTGTACACGCACGTGTGCGACGATTTCCAATGTTTCTTAAGATCGCTTTGGGATACACACTTCGTTTTACACTGAGTACATTTCAAAGAATTTAGGGTCTGAAAATTATTAAAAAAAAATTATTGCTGAAGAACAGCAGACAGGCTAAAACCTGGGAGCAATAGCGGCATATTTATATACCAGGTTGGGTTATAAATATGCCGCGATTGGTCGAGATGGGTTTGGGGCCCTACCACCACTTAGAGATTTGTCGCCTTTTACTACAGGCTGCAGGGGTCAGTATTCTTTTTCCACCCACGCACGGAGAAAACCGTTGAGGGTAATTTGTGAAAATTCTATAAAATTATTGAAAAGTAAATTTAATTTTACTATATTTGTCTGTATTCAAAAAATAACCAGGAAGCTGAATCTTCAAATGCAACAGACGCACGCACTCTGGCTTTATTTTTTGAAGTGAAACTTCTTTGCGCGCATATGGAAAAATTTTTACGGATGAAACGCAATATTGGCGTCACTAAGATGTGAAACGTTTTTTTTGCTACAATAATACTAACTTAAGCCATTATTAATAACCTTATTAATAATGGCTTAAGGATTGAAGTGTTCTATAATCTAATTTTAGAATGATTGCATTGCATTACTTATACATATCTATTCGAATTGCGACTTTATTACAATGAAATACACTTGATTTTTTTTTGCTCTAGTAATACCAATCTTATTAATAATGGATTAAGGATTATTTAAGTGTTCTATGTAATTTTAGAATGATTGCATTGCATTACTTATACATATCTATTCGAATTGCGACTTTATTGCAATAACATACAGTTGAATTTTATTTAATAAGATATAAAATAATAATATTTCATAAATTCTCTTTTCTAAATTTATTAGAAGATTTAAAAATTTGTTTGCCAAAGAAGTTTCACTTCTGACATGTGTACTTTGCACACACTCACTTTTTTTTTTGTTATTTGTATAACTCCTATAATGTCCGCAAATAGACAATGTCACTGCAGCACTTTTTATAACTATTGCAGTGCATTGTCACCATTGTAATTGTACCTTTGTATTTATATGATTTAATAAATAACTATAAAATAGGAACTGACCTTGAAATGATGGAACACCACATGCCTTTTCAAGTCAACAGATCTCCTATACACAATATCACACTCTGTGCACTTCTTCTCAAACTTCCACGTCGCCTTTTCAATTCTGTCCTTGCTCAACAAATCCTCCATCTCTTTCTCACTCAGCTTTAGCTTTGAATACCACTTCTTCAGATCTCCCTCCATTTTAACTTTCTGGTCAACTGATGCATATTTTTCATACTTCTTTATTGAAACTTGATTTCTTATACTTCTTATATTAGCTTTTTTATTGTTTTTCGATTCTGAATATTCTAGCATTCCATTATCATTGGTCATTAAGTGATTGTCATTATCAAGCAATCGATTATCAATATCTATAATTTGATTATTATTATCAATCAATTGGTTGTCGGTATCAATTAATTGGTTGTCATCGTCAAGTAATTGGTTATCACTATCATTTGTGTTATCATTAATAGTTGGCAATAACTGAACTTCAACCTGGTTTTCAAGTTTTATTTCAGTGTTAAATGACTGTTTGATAACATTTGTTAAATCATTATTTATGGTATGATCATAATGATCAGTGACTTTAATATTTAGAGTTGATAATGGGTATGGCGTGCTGCTCTGTAAAAAAATTTTTTTTACATGATAGAAAATTCTTTATGTACACTACAGTACATACATATACATTATATATATATATCGCATAAGAAATATATATATATTGCAAACACCCATAGGCGACGGTAACTGCTAAATTCTAAGCGGGCCATTAGCTTGTCTGATGTCCTACAGCAATTATACCTAGTCAGGTCATAAATTCTGTCACATGTTTAATGTAAAATAATTGTAACAAGTTTATTAATTATGTAACCATTCATATACCAAAATGAACTTAACAAAACATAGATTCTTATGACATTAAAGTTTATTCAAAATGACCTCCGTGATTTTGAATACAAGCCTTCAATCTGCGCGGCCAGTTGTCTATCGCAGCACGAACGAGGTCCATGTCAATATCGGCGGCTGCCTTAATCAAGGATGTCTTGAGTGACTCCAAATTGGGATGAGGCTTTGAGCACGCCTTTTCCTCCAAGTGTTGCCATATCTTGTAATCTAACGGATTCAAATCTGGACTGGAGGAGGGCCAGTCTTCGTGCCGGATGAAGTCGATTTCACGCGCCGCCAGCCAGTCTTGTGTGCTCTTCGCTCTATGAGCTGGCGCCGAATCTTGTTGGAATACCCAGTGCCTGTTATTGAACATGGTATGAGAAACAGGTTCCACAAGGTTCATCAGGACTGTATTTTGATACACAACAGCATTCGTTTTTACACCTTTCTCACAAAAATGTACCTCTGTTAAGCCCCAATAAGAAACTCCCAACCATACCATGAGCGAGGATGGAAAATGACCTCGTTGGACACGCGGAATACGGTTGCTCGCTTCTTCACTACTGTGTGCGTACACCTTATCATTTTGTTTGTTGTAGCTCTCTTCTACGGTAAACATTTTTTCATCCGAAAAAAGAATTTCCCGATATTTTTTTCCCGCGTACCGCTTCAACAAAGCGCGGCATCTCTTCAGTCTCAGGTCCATTAGACGAGCATTCAAACGATGTCCTGTTTTTCTTCGATATGCCCGAAGCCCTAAGTCTTCATTTAACACCCTTTTCACCGTGGTTCTGCTTAACCCCATCTGAAGGGCCAACAGTTTCTGCTTACGTTTGGGATTTCTTTGAATTCGTGCCTTCACAGCTTTTATCACTGCTGGAGTCCTAACAGACCGAGGGCGACCACTTCTTGACCTGTCATCTACACTAGAGTCTTCATTGTATCGTTTGATAGTACGATAAACGAATCTTTTGGTAATATTCAAATTTTTCAGTATGTTAAAAATTTGAATTGGCGCGTAACCGCAACGATGCAACGCAATAACTGCAACACGGTCTTCTTTAAGCGTCCACACCATATTTAAAAATGAGTAAAATTCTAAAAGTTATACATTTTTATTTTCATGAACAATTCGAAATTCGAATTCAATAAACTTTTTTGTGGCCAGCCTTCTAAAAGAAAAGTTTTTACTGTGTGACAATACTTATGACCTGACTAGGTATATATATATATATATCTGAAGACCATTCTCTGCGCCATGCGCAATTGCCTTCGGTCACCCCAAACTTTCAATGGCCATGCTATAATTAATTTATAGCTGGTGCCGTGCAACAGTTCATCCGCAACCTGTACTGAACTGGGAAGGGGTGGAATCAAGGTCAGTGCGAATTTCTTTATACAACTTCATTTTAAAAGACATAAATAATAAAAATTTTATGAATTTGACATTGCTAACTGTTGATGGAAAAATTACATCAAGAGGTTTAGTTATAATGGATGTTTGCTATGTCTGTGGCATCGTTACTACTGCCTTTTGTATGGACAAAGTGGTACCTGGATACCACTTATTGAACTCAGTTATTTTGGTGCTATATTTATAGTCAATAGGTAGTTGCCATCAGGACGGGAATTATAATTAAAGACCAGTGGTAATTGCTATCCAAACAGACTTGGAGCCCTATGACCAAAAAAAACAGCAAAAAATAAATTGAGTTGATTCAGATATTTTTTACAAAAAACGAGTTCCCCAAAGATCATGTAATACTTACTAATTCAACAATATACTGTTGGAGGAAATTCTGAGCATTCTTTATTCTCTTCTGGAATTTTCTTATTGACTTCAGCCTGGCTGTGCATTCCCAGCATAGCAGGAGATCCTTGGTTACCTGTATTTAATTATAAATATCAATAAATACAATGCTAAGCAGCAGCCTTCATGTCCGTAATGTTGCAGATAAATTGCAGGAATGTCACCTTCGCTGGTATGGCCACATTTTATGGCAACTGGCTACTTACATGGGGAACAAATATCTGGCTATGCCTCCTCCGCTGGACTCTGGCAGGAGGGATAGACCCAAAAAGTGCTGGCTTGACGTAGTAGGGGTTGATATGCGTGCCAATGGACTGAGCACCACATGCCGAAGATCAGATGTGAATTGGAGAAGAAAAAGTCGGAAGGCGGACCCCGGGCTCCGAAGCTAGAGTTTGGGCTGCAACCGGGATTCAATGCTAGGATGATGATGATGACTTTTTTAATGCTAAAATTATATTCTGTGATCTCAAAGTACTTTTTCTAAATTTCATTAATAAATATTGAGAATTACAGTAAAATATTAAAAATCATTATTATAATATAAAACTTACATGAACTTCATTTCATGAACATCAAACGTATATTACAAGTTTTTAAGGTGAGAATGGGATAAGTAAGGACAGGAGGAAGTTTTCATGGCTGACGTTATTCATAAAAACAATTTTTAACAAATTTTAAACACTTAATTTGATCATTGATAACCTGATGGTTAATGTAATGGCTTTATGATTAATGTAATGGCTTTCGCACGTCAGAATGCTGCTGGTGTCATGGGTTCAATTTCCAGTCTGGGTGTTTATGTATACAAATATAGGTTTTCTTAATGCTGGAGGATAGCAGACAGGCTGGCGGCCCATTTAAATGTAGCGGTTACCGTCGCCTATGGCTAGTGCCATTGTGAACATGCTGCTGTCCCATAAGGGTACATGAACTTGGGTCACTAATGCCGGAACACAACACAAAATCATTATGGTAGCATACTTAAGACCAAAGGTGGTCGTCATCCAGACGGGATTGGGGACTTACCATGTAGCTAGGGTTGGTTGTTTTGTCGCCTTTTACGACAGGCTGACCCCAGCCGCAGAGGTCAGTATTCTTTCTCCACCCCTACACGGATAAAAAGTATGTAAGTAGATCACTAGTAAATTGTGTATTAGCCAAAGATTTCACAAGTTTTTTGCTGTTTACTTTGGCACTAGATGGTGCTGTGTGGTTAATAATAAATATACTGGGACAAATCACAGCACAGCACTTGTGTATGGTACAAATGAATATTTAATAACCATAAAAACCCAGACACAAGACAGGAATCGAATCCATAACCTCCGCAAGCATACTGAAACATGTTATCCGTTAAGCCACGGGGACGTGGGTCGTCAAATATACTGGATCGTTCCAATATATTTATTTTATTATTTATGAATATAGTTAGCAACTTACCCCATATGAATATTTTTTAGAATCCTCTAATAATTGTAGGAATAAGGAATGATTACCACCTAAAGGTAATCTCGTACGATCATTACTTAAACAGCCTTGGCAGAGGGAATATTTCTCTTCTTTTACATCCATTATCTTTAAATTGTAAATATCTCTAAGAACGTATAATTTTCTATACTTTTTATACACATTTAAAATTCACAAGTATATTTCATATTCACGAATTATTTTAGCTTATTATTTTTATAGTTTTAAATACTAATAAATTTTTTAACTTGTTAGGTGGTACATACTAAATATAAAACTTAAGGTTTATGTAAATAATACCATGGAATACTTCAGTGGTAATACTGGTATGGTAATAGTAATAGGATAGGTTTCAAGGTTTCATACTTCAGTTCATTCAGTGGTAAATACACACAAAATAAATTTTTATTTTTAGAAAATCTTGCTACAATGGCAATAATGTATACAGCCTTATCAAATGTATTCTATTCCTTACAAAGCCGGCTAATTATATGGATTTTTCATCAGCACTAATTGCCAATAAAATTTTGAGTGCTAGTCCGTGCTTTTCCGAAGCACAGTTCTGATTTTTCCCTCTATTGATGATAATACTATGATATTACTGGTGTGAGATACGTTTGAAAGCCACAGTCTAAAGCTTAAATGTAGCGAAAGTAAGTTAAATTTAGTCAGTCTAGAACAATATTATATGTATGAGTGTAGTTTATTACTAGAAGAAAAACGCAAGAATACAATTTATTTAGCTTATGGGTTAAATTAACTATATACCTATGATACTGGTATGTGGAGATATAGCGAAAGAAGGAAATAAATATGTATATTATTCTTTTAAGTCGACTTTTTATTGGACATTGGAATTAGACTTGATTTTTCATTTTATTAACATGGCAACACGTGATTTGGTGCAGAATTTGAAATTGTAATGTTTTGATTTTAGAATTTCCCAAACATATATTAGAGGTTTTTGTTTGATTTGCTTGTTGAATTAAAATATTTATTTTGAAAATAGTTTGAAGAATATGGAAGATTATCTACGAACTACGTTAAATAAGCTGGTGAGATATTTATATACTTTCCTAGGTTAAGATAATTAATTTCATCCATACTGATTTATTGAATTCCATACTGTGACCTGGGTCGTCGTATCGTAAAAGGCGACTAAACAACTATAGCTAGGTGGTAGTCTCCAAGGCAAGCAGATCTGGTTCCTAAAATGCCGTCATAATAACCTTGTGTTCATAACTGTCCCAGGTTCTAGTACTCCTATGTGGACAGTATCGTGTTAGCATCACAAACATCCATATTCGACGGTAACGGCCTAGTACGCCTCCGTGCAGGGGCGGAGAAAGAATATTAACCGCCTACGGCCGGGGTCGGCGTGTCGTAAAAGGCGACAAAACAACCCTCCCACCCCGTTTGAACGGTAACTAAGTTCTAAATATACTGCCTTAATAACCTTGTAAGTGACCCTGGTTCCCGTACCCTTATGCTGACAGTGTGTTAGCTGTGCCTCTTTCATAGCAAACATCTATAGGTGACGCTAACAGCTTAATTTTAAGTGGATCTGTCTCACAGTAACAAAAAAATTGTCTTGTTTTAGGCAACAAACAACTATGCTGACCTGACACTAGTACTAGGCAACGAGAGCTGTGACCTAGACTCTGCAGTTTGTGCTCTAACGTATGCAGCGTATCTAAACTGGCAGCATTTAAAAATAAAAAGTAAAGTATGTACAAAGATTCATAGAGATGATTACAAAGACAATATATTTGTTCCAATTTTGAATGTGGATAGACAAGATTATGAATTGAAAACTGAAGTTGCATATGCATTGAATGAGAAAGGAATTAATAAAGAGATGCTTGTATTTCGGTAAGATATTTGATATATTCTGTGTATATATTATGTTATTTATTATAAGTGCCTTACTTATAATGAGCCCTTTTTATTGCTGAGTTACAGCAGTCAGGATGATGGCCTACTTAATAGTAAACAGTTACCGTCACCTATGGATTTTTACGACACTAAGGGCATCGCGAACATGCTGCTGTGCATGACAGCATGTTAGGTGACCCTGGTGTTTCAAATATCCATTGGCTACAGTAACTGCAAACTATTATACAGTGGGCCCTCAGCCTGTCTTCTGTCCATCAATAAAAAAAATCAAAAATACTGACAAGTTATTACAATTTCAGCGATGATCATGATTTAAAATCCTTAATCAGGAGTTCAAATAAAACAAGCATAGTTCTGGTAGATCACCATGTCTTGTCGAAAAATGACCAGCATATGGCGCCATGTGTCACTGAGGTTATCGACCATAGACCATTAGATTCAAAGGATTGGTCATACCATAAAGATTGTAGAAGCACTGTTGAATTAGTTGGGTATGTATTGTTGAGTTATACCATGTGATGCACACGTGATTCCAGATTAGGAACCTCTCATTACTTTCGCCGGAATTTCAGGTCTTCATAGCTCTTCTTCCTGCCCTTATCCCAGACTATGTGGGGTCAGCATAACACGTTCTCTCCTTCCACTCTCCTCTATTAGTCATCTCAACATTCACACCTTTTTTCCATATTTTATGCAATCCATCCATCTTCTCTACTTTTCCTTTTGTATCAATTAATAAGAATTAGATTTCTCTTGCTCGTCCAAGTTAAGATCTTCATAGCATTAAGAGGTATACTTGGTACTGGTTATAGAATAGCCCATAGTGTCCCAATGTCTTGCATTGTTTTTTTTTCTGTGCATCAGCAAACAGGCTGACGGCCCACTTGATGGTAAGCATTTACCGTGGCCTATGGATGTTTGCAACGCTAGGGACACCGCGAACATGCTGCTGTCCCATAGGGGTACAGGAAACTGGGTCACTTATGCCAGAACACAATACAAAGTTATTATGGCGGCATACTTATACACCAGCGGTGGCTGCCATCCAGACAAGCTTGGGGCCCTACCTAGGGTTGTTTTGTCGACTTTAACAGGCTGACTCAGGCCGTAGTGTTTAGTATTCTTAATATGCCCCTGCACAAAACTCCCTAGAGGGATCTACTGTACCTAGTCAGGTCATAAGTATTGTCACACAGTAAAAACTTTTCTTTTAGAATGCTGGCCACAAAAAAGTTTATTGAATTCGAATTTCGAATTGTTCAAGAAAATAAAAATGTATACTTTTAGAATTTTACTCATTTTTAAATATATGGAGTGGACGCTTAAAGAAGACCGTGTTGCAGTTATTGCATTGCATCGTTGCAGTTACGCGCCAATTCCAATTTTTAACATACTGAAAAATTTGAATATAACCAAAAGATTCGTTTATCGTACCATCAAACGATACAATGAAGACTCTAGTGTAGATGACAGGTCAAGAAGTGGTCGCCCTCGGTCTGTTAGGACTCCAGCAGTGATAAAAGCTGTGAAGGCACGAATTCAAAGAAATCCCAAACGTAAGCAGAAACTGTTGGCCCTTCAGATGGGGTTAAGCAGAACCACGGTGAAAAGGGTGTTAAATGAAGACTTAGGGCTTCGGGCATATCGAAGAAAAACAGGACATCGTTTGAATGCTCGTCTAATGGACCTGAGACTGAAGAGATGCCGCGCTTTGTTGAAGCGGTACGCGAGAAAAAAATATCGGGAAATTCTTTTTTCGGATGAAAAAATGTTTACCGTAGAAGAGAGCTACAACAAACAAAATGATAAGGTGTACGCACACAGTAGTGAAGAAGCGAGCAACCGTATTCCGCGTGTCCAACGAGGTCATTTTCCATCCTCGCTCATGGTATGGTTGGGAGTTTCTTATTGGGGCTTAACAGAGGTACATTTTTGTGAGAAAGGTGTAAAAACGAATGCTGTTGTGTATCAAAATACAGTCCTGACGAACCTTGTGGAACCTGTTTCTCATACCATGTTCAATAACAGGCACTGGGTATTCCAACAAGCTTCGGCGCCAGCTCATAGAGCGAAGAGCACACAAGACTGGCTGGCGGCGCGTGAAATCGACTTCATCCGGCACGAAGACTGGCCCTCCTCCAGTCCAGATTTGAATCCGTTAGATTACAAGATATGGCAACACTTGGAGAAAAAGGCGTGCTCAAAGCCTCATCCCAATTTGGAGTCACTCAAGACATCCTTGATTAAAGCAGCCGCCGATATTGACATGGACCTCGTTCGTGCTGCGATAGACGACTGGCCGCGCAGATTGAAGGCTTGTATTCAAAATCACGGAGGTCATTTTGAATAAACTTTAATGTCATAAGAATCTATGTTTTGTTAAGTTCATTTTGGTATATGAATGGTTACATAATGAATAAACTTGTTACAATTATTTTACATTAAACATGTGACAGAATTTATGACCTGACTAGGTATATTCGCTTGTCCAATGCAATTTTTTTTAGCTACAGTTCAGCAGACGGGCAAACAGTCCATCCTAGCAGGTGGTCACCGTCGCCCATGGACGTTTGCAACATCAGAGTCATTACAAACACGCTACCGGCCTTGAAGAAATTTTATAACGCCTTTTTCGAAGAACCCGATATCATACAGCGCTGAGAAAATCTCAGCCGGAGCACGCAACATGAATGTTCTTGAGAACCGTTTCATAAAAGAAAGAAATTATCGAGTAAACCTACCGAGAGAAGATAACATGTTCTTAACCAGGCATTATGGGGGGTATAAGAAGGGAGATAATATGTGTCTTTGAGAAAGTTTCCTTTGAAATGCGTATAACAGTATAACAATACTTCGTCAGTATAACTGCCATTCTGGTGGATTTTTGAACTATAATGTTCTCCCCAATTCCTCCCCCATATGAGGTACTCCTTACCCTCCACACCTGGCTGATGCCAGGAAGTCACCAATGTCCATCTTTTGTATATAGATCCTGTTCTACATTAGTGACTCAACGAATAAAAGACCTTAGCACTCTGGTAGCTAAAGAGGATGCCTTCTTTGAAGAGTTCATGCTGTGCGCTGACTTGTTACACTGTGAGTTTTTTTGTTTTTTATTTTTATCGCTTAATAGTAAGTAGTTACCGTCGTCTATAGATGTTTGCAACGCCAACACGAACACGTTGCTGTCTGTATAGAGGTATTAAAATCTAGGTCTCTAATAGCTGTTATGATGGCGGCATACTTACTTGCCATTTAGACAGGCATGGGCCGACTACCTAGCTAGGGTTGTTTTGTCGCCTTTTACGACAAAGCGCAGAGGTCAGTATTCTTATTCCGCCCCTTTAAAGATAATAATTGTTTTTTGTTTTTGTTAAATTCCAGTAACTTGATTTCACATATTTATTGCGTTTCAAATAAGAATAGGAACGACTTTACGCCATATTGTGACGTCATAGCATAGGTTTTTAATATTTATTCAGCTAACTGTTGTTTAAAATAAAATTAGATATGTTACCTGGATTTATGACCTCAATTCCACTCACCATTATTGATACGCAAATAGGATTTCGTTCCAAATCGTACTTTTCTAGTGACATTTGACAGATAGAGGTCATTGACGTTCCTATTCTTAATTTCTTATTGGAATCCATTTGTACATCGGTTGATACTGTTGATAGTGGTTCATATAACAATGCTTTATAATTTCATGTCTAACCAATTCTCGAAAAAGCCCTGTGACAGAATAAAGTATACCAGTTGCATAATATCTCAGGGCATTTTTTTTATTGCTGTAGGACAGCAGACAGGCTGACGGCCCACTTAGAATTTAGCAGTTACGGTAGCCTATGGGTGTTTGCAACGCAAGTGGCATCGCGAACACGCTGCTGTCCCATAAGGGTACAGGAACGGGTCACTAATGCTGGAACACAGCACAGATATTATGGCGGTGTACTTAAGACCAAAGGTGGTCGCCATCCAGACGGGCTTAGGGCCCTACCACGTATCTAGGGTTTATTATTATGTCGCCTTTTACGACAGGCCGACCCCAGCCGCAGAGGTTCGTATTCAGTCTTATTTCACGGTATTTGACATTGTTTCATGATTTTTGAAATTATATCGAAAAAGTGTTTTATAATACGAAAGTTTTACCAGCCATGTAATGCAACTGTACCATCATTTTCAGCCACTATAATTCTGGACACTGTCAACTTTTCCAAAGAAGTCGACAAGGCTACCCCTCAAGACGAAGCGGCTGTTAAATATTTAGAAAGGCTCTTAAAATTTCAGGATGTTGAGGCTGAGAGGTTGGTTATTATTTAGTGTACAGTGTAACCTCTATATAGCGATTTTTTTAAAAGAAATATTTAAAACGTAGAAATTGCTAATGTTGGTTCTGTTAACATTGTTACCCATGTATTGAAACACTTTTTATAGCACAACGACTCAATAGCGATACAATGCGTCGTAATTTAGAACCCAATAAACATTAATTTCACTGACCTACAATATTTTTTTGACGGCTCGCTTAGAATTTAGCAGTTACCGTCGCCTATCGGTGTTTGCAACGCCAAAGGCATTGCGAACACGCTGCTGTCACATAAGAGTACAGGAACTTTGGTTACTGATGCCGGAATATAATACAAATTTATAATGGCGGCATACTTAAGACCACAGGTGGTCGCCATCCTGACGGGCTTGGGACCCTACCACGTAGCTAAGGTTTATTGTTTTGTTGCCTTTTACGACAGTCCGACCCCGGCCGCAGAGGTCAGTATTCTTTCTCCTCCCCTAGAATATACTGGGACAATCGACACGGCGCCATCTAATCTCAACGTAAGTTGCATAGCACTTGTGTTTTGGGTACTAGACAACTGACTGAATGACTGAGTAGTATTACTTATATACTTTTCTTTCGTAAATAAATACATATTATACATAAAAATCTAGACACGAGACTGGTATCGAACCCGTGACCTCCGCGAGCGCACCGAATTGCGTTAACCGTTACGCCACAAAGTTGTCATAATGTTTTTTCGCTCTCCATTTAACGAAAATTCTTCGCTATACAGAGTTTACATTGTATAGACACTCGAACTCAACATCATGTACAAGATCCATTGAAGGTGTGACTGTCAATTAACTCATGTACGCCTGTATCAGGAAACGGAAATTGGCCTCCCTGGTGGCAGCCAGGAGTGACGTGTCATCGCTAAACACCGCTCAGCTGTTGAGGAAGGACGTAAAGATATTGGGCGATGTGCTTGTGCCGAGTTTTCCCATATTAACAAAAGTGAGTGTGTTTCTTTATTTTTAACGGAAAAAAGTCACAAGTTGTACTTAATATGAGAAAATAACCACACTCAAGCATTTGCATACACTCACGAATGCGCACACGCTGTATACGGTGTGTGTATTATATTGATATTTATTATTTAACATTTTTTATCCGTGCAGGCCCGGAGAAAGATTCTGACCTCTGTGGCCGGGGTCGGCCTGTCGTAAAAGGCGACAAAACAACCCACTGTAGCTAGCCAAGTGCCAGGGCCTCAAGCCCGTCTGGATGGCGACCACCTTTGGTCCTAATTAAGTATGCCGCCATAATAACCTTGTGTTGTGTTCCGGCATTAGTGACCCAAGTTCCTGTACCCTTATAGGCGTTGCGCGCATACCCATAAGCGACGGTAACTGCTAAATTCTAAGTGGGCCGTCAGCCTGTCTGCTGTTCTACAGCAATAAAAAAATATTTATAGTTATTTACATTTATTTATGCTTATTTTAAAGAAAGAAAACTTTATTTAGGACATTAAATATGGGTAGTGTTACAAATATTTTTTTTAATAAATTAAAACGAATGCCCTAAAGTGGACCTAACTCAGCATAATGTTGGCTTAGGGAAACGCCAGCGCTGATCTTCAGACAGGCCCACGGAGTGACGTCACAACGAAAAAAAAGTCAAAACTAATGAAAATATTTAAATTTATTTAATTAATTTATTTATGCGTACTTCATATAGCATTTTCTAAACCGTCCGAACGCGTTACACGAGGTCAACGAGGCGCTCAATCGCACCGGATGCCAAATGGCGCTGCTGCTCGGCATGGATCTAACGGAGGGCCTGAAGAGAGATGGCGCTGCCATCTCGCCGGATAACCCCACCAGGTCTACCCAAGTGAGTCGATACCGTTCTTTTTTAGTTCGTTGATAGACAGATACATAGATAATACTTATTTGACGATCTCCTGGCGTAACGGTTAACGCACTTCGGCACGCTTGCGGAGAGGTCACGGATTCGATTCTGTCCAACATCTGGGTGTTTATGTATAATATGTATTTATTTACAAAAAAAAGTATATATGTAGTATAATAATAATAATAAATGCTATACAACTTAGTTTGGGACTAGATGGCGTTGTGTGAAATGTCTCAATATATTTATTTATTTGTTTAGCACATATTTATACGAACAATATTATAGGAAAAAACACAATATACAATGTTAACTCTACATAGTGAAATTGAAGGAACCGGATATTTTATTGAGTTATAAAATGTTTTCGTTAAATGGGGTGTGGAAAAAACAATATAAATTTACAAACAAGTATATAATTTACATAACAGTGTTATAATCAGTTATTTTTGTTTGTCGTTATTTACAATGCCAGTATATTAATTGTATCTTTCCTTGTATTTTATTTAGAATACAACAAATAAATTAATACATTTTTAAGAATTTTATGGCACGTACGAAATAATTACGACTTTATATCACAGTATTGTGTTTTAAGGTCAGTGTTATTAAAATTTATTCGGGTCTAAATAACGATATATTATTTCGCTTTTGCGAGTGTTTGCTACGCAAGTGTCTCAATACAGGGCTAACAATGCAAACCAAACAAATCTTTGCAACTTTTACGTTTTAATGAATTTTTCGTTGAATAGAGTTTACATACATATTATACATAAACACCCAGACGCGAGATGGGAGTCGAATCCGCGAACTCTGCGAGCGTACCAAAGTGCGTTAGCTGTTGTGTCACTGAGGCCTTTCACGACCTACTTAAGTGGTGGCATAGCGCTATTCTTAGCTCATAGCGTTTTCAAGTATTACGTAACGCAATTTTTGGAGATGTTTGACTTCCAATGTAACGCGCCGCAACGTTTGTCTGTACCCCCCCCCCCCCCCCCCTCGTCACCCCTAGTAAAACGTTATGTAACCACCAAGTGACCATTTTTACCCAAAAGTCACAATTATGTGGCGTAATGTACCGGAAAGTCGCTAAAATACCTTTGTTATTGTTTTAATCGCGTTAATATTATTTATTAAAATTTGAAATGTCTTGTTTTTAAAAGCAAGAGATTTCTAATGTTTTTTTTTCTTTTTTTGTCCTAATAAATTTTTAATCATACATTTAATTACGTCGTTTTCCTGACTTGTCCCTGTTCTTACACACATTTTCGCTTTATCCGCCATTGTACTTCTCATGCATTCTCCTATTTTAGCCTTTTACTAGTATAATAAAGCTTTATTATTATTAAAATTAAATAAATTTAATTTTTAATAATTTCTTTTTGGCACCTTACCTTTGGCAATGCAATTACAAACATAAACCTAACTGAATTTTTTTTATTGCTGTAGGGCAGCAGACAAGCTGACGGCCCATTTAGAATTTAACGGTTACCGTTGCGTATGGGCGTTTGCAACGCCAGTGGCATCACGCACACGCTGCTGTCGCATAAGGGTACAGGAACTTGGGTCACTAATGCCGGAACACAACAGAAGGTTATTATGACGGCATACTTAAGACCAAAGGTGGTCGCCATCGAGACGCGCTTGGGGCCCTACCACGTAGCTAGGGTGGGTTGTTCTGTCGCCTTTTACGACAGGCCGACCCCGGCCGCAGAGGTTAGTATTCTTTCTCCGCCCCTGCACGGATAAAATGGTGTATGGCAATTAAACTATAATACTCGCATTAGGCGAATGCGAAAGCTGCTAAATGCACTTATTTCCACGAAATTTAAACCCTAGACATCTGAGCTACAAATTATTTCGTTAACAGGTGGTAAATTTCCTCGAAAACTGGCTCAATCCGGATTTGGGTCTCGAAGTGGAGACCGCGAAGGGCTCGAGTTGTCTCTACTTTAAACAAAACAATCTCAGCGCATCTAGGAAGCAGTACATGCCGGCTTTGCAGGAGTTTGTACAGGTCTAACGGTCTTAAGCTTCATGCTGGAGGAAGAAAGAAGAGAAACAGATGTTTCTAGATCACTTTCTAGCAATTCCTGTTTCTTACCTTCCATCGACCATGTTTTTAACACGTTGAACGCAAGACTAGAAACAATGCTTACCCCCAGGGTACCACGTCGGACATCGTGTAGCGGTTAGCGCGCATGCGTACTAAATCTTCTCAAATTTTTTGAATTTACTTTTTTTTATTATATTAAAAAATATGTAGACCATACCATGTCTTTCTATATATTTGTTATTGTTGAATAAATGATTTGTTTTGTCTGTTTGGATTTTATTTAGTTGTTTGGTAATATACACTATAATTTAAAAATAAATCTAAAACTAAAAACGGCAATTTTAGTCTGCTGACACCAATGACGTTATAGTAGAAAGATTTATAACATCATTGGCTGACACGGTAATTTGCGATTTCTATCTGGTAACACTGATATTGTCTATCGTTAAGGGACTTCCCATCTATACAAATTGTTGATTTATATACATTTATATTGGCAACACTAATTGTAATCTCTTCCTCCACCAATCAAGATGGCGAAAGGATAGTTGCGTTTTACTTGTGTGATAATGTTAAGATTAAAGAATAAAAGTATAAAACCATGAACGGGCCTAATTATTTTAACATGGTAGCAGAGCGTGGTTTAATGGTTAAAGTGTGATAAAAAAACAAGAATAAAAAATAAATGTGATAGAAAAAAGAAGAAGAAAAAATGGCGTCAAAAAATAGTGATAATATAAATATTCCAATTTTCGATGGCACAGATTACAGTAATTGGAAAATACGGATAATTAAGTTTCTACAGTTCAAAAAGTGCAAGGATGTAGTAATGAGAGCGAAAATTGAAACCGACAAAGATGAATGGGACGATAGAGATATACAAGCAACAAACTATATTTACAGTGCTATAACAAACAAGCAGTTGGAATATATAAGTGAATTAAATACAGCATACGAAATAATACATAAATTTGATGAGATGTACCTAAAGAAATCAACGGCGTTGCAAATAGTATGTCGACATAAACTCGAAAGTGTTAAATTGAAAAATTATTCTGAAGTGTCTTTATTTTTCGATGACTTTGAAAAAGCTGTAAATGAGTTGAAACAAGCCGGTGCAACGGTATCAGAAACAGAAAAACTAAACTACATGTTGAAAGCACTACCAGTGAGTTACAACTACATAGGTGATTTAATAGATGTCTTACCAGAGGGTGAAAGGACAGTGGACTATTTAAAAAGCAAAATAAAATTGAAAAGTACAGGAAATATGAGTGAAATGTCAGAAGACACATCAAATGTTTTTAAAGCAGATACTAACCGATCATATAATTGTTTTTGTTGTGGTAAACCTGGTCACCTAAGAAGAGATTGTAAGGTAGAAAGAAGATTTTGGCCTGAGGCAACTAAAACAGCTGCATATCTTAAAAAACAGAACCTTAACTAATACTATTGAGAGGAAAACCCCGTATGAAATATTTTTTAAAAGGAAGCCATCTATGCAAAATCTAAAATTATATGGAAGTAGAGTTTTTGTAAGAATTCCTGAAGAACGAAGAAGGTCTAAATGGGATAAGAAAGCAGAAGCTGGAATTTTGCTTGGTTATACTGATATTGGATACAGAGTATTAATTAACAACAGAGTTGTTATTGCTAGAAATTGTGATATAATTGAGGAAGATGTTAAATTATGTGGTTTTAAAGATGAGGAAGAAGATAGTGAATATAAAATAAAAGAAAAGGAAAAGGAAGATAAAAGGATCCAAGAGGAAAGAAATATGTTAAAATACTCAGAAAATGATAAAGAGAATGTAGGAGAAAGTGAAGATGAGAATCTAAATAGAAGATTAAGAAAACAAATCAAACCTCCACTTCGTTTTGATGAAGAATTTGGTTATTATTGCATATACTGTAACTACTGTGATGCGTCAGCTCCAATTGATTTTCAGGAGGCGATTACATGTGATGAGGCAATGAAATGGAAAGGAGCAATGAATAGTGAGTTGGAAAGTTTAATAAAAAATAATACCTGGACTCTAGTTGACAGACCCTCCAAGGAAAAAAAGGTAATTGATGTGAAATGGGTGTATAAAAGGAAGAGTGAAAATGAATACAAAGCAAGGTTAGTAGTAAGAGGTTTTCAGCAAACTAATTGTATTGATGATACTTACTCACCTGTTGCTAAAATGCCTACACTTAAGCTACTATTATCTTATTGTTGTCAAAATAATTTAGCTATTCATCAAATGGATGTTGAAACAGCATTTCTAAATGGTAGAGTATTATCTGAAGTTTATGTAAAGCAACCAATCGGTTATGAAAATGGAACTGATAAAGTTTATAAATTAAATAAATCATTGTATGGTCTAAAAGAAAGCCCCAGGGCATGGTATGAATGTTTTAATGATTTTTTGATTAATTTTGGTTTTCGCAGGAGTAAATATGACTATTGTTTATATGTTAGAAAAGAGAACAGCTTAATTGTTTATATTCTTTTATTTGTGGATGATTTATTAATTTGTTGTGAAAATGTAGAAGTTATTGGTGATATAAAAACTAAATTGTCTGAAAGGTTTAAAATGAAAGATATTGGTAAAGTAAAAAATTATATTGGTATTGAGATTGAATATATGTATAATCAAAACAATGTCTTAACTTTGAGTCAGAAATCTTATATTGAGTCTTTAGCTAAAAGGTATAATATTGAGAATGCAAAAATGTATAAGACTCCTATGGAAATAAATTTAAAATTGGAACAATCTGATATTAATGAGGATGTAAAATATAGAAATTTGATTGGTGCTCTTTTGTATATTAGTTCAGGTACTAGACCTGATATATCTTACAGTGTAAATTACTTAACTAGATTTCAAAACTGTTATAATGAGACACATTTTAAGTATGCATTGAGAGTTTTAAAGTATTTGTATTTGACAAAAGATCTTAAATTAACATATTGTAATAATAGTAACGCTGATATTCTAGATTGTTTTGTGGATGCTGATTGGGCAGGAGATATTTTAGATAGGAAATCTACTACAGGATTTGTCATTAGATTGTTTGGAAATATTATTTACTGGAAATCAAAGAAACAAAGTAGTGTAACAAAGTCCTCAACATTTGCTGAATATGTAGCTTTATCAGAAGCAGTAACAGAGTTAAATTTTCTTATGTGTCTAATGGATGATGTATTCAATAAAGTTTGTAAACCAGTTAAAATTTATGAAGATAATTCAGGAGCCGTAGCTATTTCTAAATATGGAAACTTTACTAAGAATTCTAAGCATATTGAAGTTCACTATCATTTTATACATGAAAATGTTAAGCTAGGAAATATTGAAGTTGTAAAAATAGAGTCAGAAAATAATGTTGCAGATATATTTACAAAAGCTTTGGGAAATGTTAAATTCATAAAATTTAGAGAAATGTTAAATTTGAAATAAAATAATGATTGTTGTAACAGTGTTTTACAATATAAATGTAAGGAGGCGTGTTGATTTATATACATTTATATTGGCAACACTAATTGTAATCTCTTCCTCCACCAATCAAGATGGCGAAAGGATAGTTGCGTTTTACTTGTGTGATAATGTTAAGATTAAAGAATAAAAGTATAAAACCATGAACGGGCCTAATTATTTTAACACAAATAAATAAAATTGGAGGGTCTGTTTGTAATATTAAAATAACCGCTTTTTACTAAGTGCATAACAACATTTTTTACCATTTTTGTCTGTCTGTTTGTTCCGGCTAATCTCTGAAACGGCTGGACCGATTTTGACGGGACTTTCACTGGCAGATAGCTGATGTAACAAGGAGTAACTTAGGCTACTTTTATTTTAGAAAAAAAGGGTTTTAGTTAAAAGTGATCAGTTTCGGATTTTTTACTTCCAATTTAAGTTGACCTCAGATTATATCATCAATCATATAAAATAGGGTTCAGCTTAGGCTGGACTTTGTAGGTTCTAACGCAGTTTGTATATTTCATTTATTTATATTATAGGGTTTGTAATTCAAAATAAACCATAAGATATATCCAAAAAATGCTGCCCAAAGTCACTATTCCACGCGGACGGAGTCGCGGTCACAGCTAGTAGTAAATAATAATAGCGTATGTATGTGTGCATAGCATGATTATGCCAGGAATCGAGTGATGTACCTAGGTGTAATAGTAGACAGGCGTGGTCTGAAAGTTCTAGAGAAAGTATAATTTTCTTTTAATTTACTTTTTTATCAAAATATTCTGTCCGCGTGCACCCCTAGGCACGTGCCCAGTTTTAAGGATAATCTGCCATTGGTATGACCATTTTGTTTTCGTGTCAAAGCGGGACGCCTAAGAAAATTCGTATATAAATAAATACATATTTATATGGGATACGTCAGTGTAAGATGTATATTTAAGTGTAAAATAAAAATTATGGTTTAAAAATGACTTGAAATAATTTAGGTATCTTACCCTCATTGACATCTTAATTCTTACTAGTTGGTACTTGCCCTAAAAATAATATTTATAAAAAATTTCGCAACAAAAAACCACTTTGCTACCGCAAAATTAGAGTTACTTTATTATGTATTTTCTAATACAATAAGGAGTTAGGATAAGTAAGCATTCGGTAAGTTTCTAATAAACACATGCACAACAGATAAATGAACTATCATTTTTCGTCTATCCCGTTCTCGCATGTCAGTCGCTCGCTCTCGCTTGTTCCTGACTGTCAACCCGCGTCTACGCTGCGCTGCCGAAACATTTTATATGTTAACATAGAAATTTGTACATTGTAAAAATATTTCTGTAGGTATACAATAAATTTTAATTTTATTTCATCAGTTGGATAAATTCACTGAAAGATGTCGTTGTTACGCGGATTTACGCGTCATGTCATACAGGCAAATGAACACCAACAAGCGGCCATAAATTTTGGGTTGAAATAAAAAAAAAAGAATTTTCTTAATTATTTATTCTCAATTAATAATTAAATTATTCAAAATATACTTAAACAATTATTAAATAATGACTTAAAACTAACAATATCATAAATCTGAGACGAATTCTTTATAATCTAATCACCCGGGGAATCTACAGGTGCCCCTCGCAATCTTATTACTTTTAGAAGTGAAAACTTTGGCGAGAGAAAAATTTTTGAAGTGTAACATTTTTAGTACCAGTGTAATTTGAAATTCAATGAAACGAAAAAGCAACACACAAAAAGAGACATTCATAAATAGGACTAAGCCCGCGAGGGAATGAGATAGAATACAAGCATACCTGTAATCTTCGTCTTCTCTTCATTCCGGCTTTCGTAGCCTTTATACACTTATTCTTAATATACAGGGTGACTTTGACAAACCCGTCCAAATTTTTTTTACGCACTAAACATCATATAAGGAACCCATTTTTGCAAAAAAAATTGTATTTCAAATTTTCACCATAAAATATTTCGTATAGGATCATTAATTCAATCGTACAGAATAATCATATGGTGCAAACAGCGTCGTTAACCTGTTATTACCTGTCTCTGTCACACCCGCGTAAATGAGTAGTGCGTATTCGCTCGCCCGGTTCAATGCCGCCGTCCTCGGCCTTTTACTAGGTCAGATGGAGAGGTCATTGCACTCTCGCGCCGTATTACGTAAATTGCGAGTTCTTTGAATGACTTTGTGATGGTGATTACTCAACATTTTTGTACTATGTGATACTAAACTAAAATACATGTTTCTCATAACTTTTACTAAAGATTCTTCTGTGTGAATTTGGACGGGTGTGTCAAAGTCACCCTGTATATAAATTACGTGTCACATTGTTTGTCCGTTAAGGACTCCTAAGTACTGAACCGATTATAATATAATTTTGCACACTGTGTGCAGTTTTATCCAACTTGAAAGATAGGGTAGTTTATATCTCAATTTATATTCGTAATATTATTTTATTGCCAATTATTTATTTATTATCTGACAGTCATAATTATATGTTAGTTCAATAAGATTCAAACAGATGGTGGTATAAGGTACTTAGTTGACTGGATTGAGTAAATATCCAATAGATGGCGCTGTTTTTTAAAAGTTGTATGGCAGAATACCAGGTCGGCTAGTAACATGTATATCCTACTTTTCTGAAACATCTGTGTGTGTTCCTTTGAGCGAGAGACATAGTTTCTATTGGCGGAGTTTCTTTTTAAATCTTTTAATAAATGTATATTTTAGTAAATACAATCTACTGTTTGATTTTTATGAGTATGTTACAGATTACCATTTAAAGTGAAATTTAGAAAATTTCAAAGCATTTATCCGTGCAGGCACGGTGTGCAACCATAGGCTGCAATCACACCTCTTAATATACCGCCATAATCTTGTATTCCGACTACCGACGCCTATGGATATTTGCGACGTCACAGGAATATTATTAAGGAGGCATGTTTAGACGGGGTGGTTGCCATGCAAGCGGTCTTGGAGCCTTACTATGAAAGTGTTAACCTCATTTCAAAGTTTTCACTTCAGTCTTCTTAGTTTTAACTACATAGTTTGCCGGAACATGGCAGTTATTTCTTCAATAGTTTTATTTTTAGTTTCAGGCACTTTATAGAATACGAATATGATGAATAGTAGTTGTAAAACTGCGAAGATGATGAACACTTTGGCGCCCAAAAGTGACTGGAAAGCAATTATATTTTTAATGGTGGGTTTCGGCGAAACAAACTTCACCTACAAGACATGCGGAATAATATATGCGATTTAGTCTATGGCATGCATTTTTTTATTGCTGTAGGACAGCAGACAGGCTGACGGCCCACTTAGAATTTTGTCTTCATATGGGCGTTTGCAACGCCAGTGGTATCGCGAACACGCTGATGTCACTGGTACAGGAACTTGGGTCACTAATGCCGGAACACAACAACAAAGTTATTAGGCCAGCATACATAAGACTAAAGGTTGTTGCCTTTTACGACAGGCCGACCCCGGCCGCAGAGGTCATTATTCTTTCCCCGCCCCTGTATGGATAGACCACTTACAGCATACCCATCGTGTGTTCATTTCATGTACATATACCTAGTCAGGTCATAAGTATTGTCACACAGTAAAAACTTTTCTTTTAGAATGCTGGCCACAAAAAAAGTTATTGAATTCGGATCTCGAATTGTTCATGAAAATAAAAATGTATACTTTTAGAATTTTACTCATTTTTTAAATATGGAGTGGACGCTTAAAGAAGACCGTGTTGCAGTTATTGCGTTGCATCGTTGCGGTTACGCGCCAATTCAAATTTTTAACATACTGAAAAATTTGAATATAACCAAAAGATTCATTTATCGTACCATCAAACGATACAATGAAGACTCTAGTGTAGATGACAGGTCAAGAAGTGGTCGCCCTCGGTCTGTTAGGACTCCAGCAGTGATAAAAGCTGTGAAGGCACGAATTCAAAGAAATCCCAAACGTAAGCAGAAACTGTTGGCCCTTCAGATGGGGTTAAGCAGAACCACGGTGAAAAGGGTGTTAAATGAAGACTTAGGGCTTCGGGCATATCGAAGAAAAACAGGACATCGTTTGAATGCTCGTCTAATGGACCTGAGACTGAAGAGATGCCGCGCTTTGTTGAAGCGGTACGCGGGAAAAAAATATCGGGAAATTCTTTTTTCGGATGAAAAAATGTTTACCGTAGAAGAGAGCTACAACAAACAAAATGATAAGGTGTACGCACACAGTAGTGAAGAAGCGAGCAACCGTATTCCGCGTGTCCAACGAGGTCATTTTCCATCCTCGCTCATGGTATGGTTGGGAGTTTCTTATTGCGGCTTAACAGAGGTACATTTTTGTGAGAAAGGTGTAAAAACGAATGCTGTTGTGTATCAAAATACAGTCCTGACGAACCTTGTGGAACCTGTTTCTCATACCATGTTCAATAACAGGCACTGGGTATTCCAACAAGATTCGGCGCCAGCTCATAGAGCAAAGAGCACACAAGACTGGCTGGCGGCGCGTGAAATCGACTTCATCCGGCACGAAGACTGGCCATCCTTCAGTCCAGATTTGAATCCGTTAGATTACAAGATATGGCAACACTTGGAGGAAAAGGCGTGCTCAAAGCCTCATCCCAATTTGGAGTCACTCAAGACATCCTTGATTAAGGCAGCCGCCGATATTGACATGGACCTCGTTCGTGCTGCGATAGACGACTGGCCGCGCAGATTGAAGGCTTGTATTCAAAATCACGGAGGTCATTTTGAATAAACTTTAATGTCATAAGAATCTATGTTTTGTTAAGTTCATTTTGGTATATGAATGGTTACATAATGAATAAACTTGTTACAATTATTTTACATTAAACATGTGACAGAATTTATGACCTGACTAGGTACATGTGTAATGTTAAAATGTCACTGTCAAATGTCAAAACTAAAGCCGAGGGCGGATGTGAACGACATACTTATGGATATTGGCGAACTAGCGTTGCACCCATAACACTATGGTGGACAACCGGCAATCGTCTATAGAACAATCTATACCATCTATTTTCTTTTGCCTTGTTTAGCCAAAAAAAAAAACATTTAAATATGCTCTGACAATTCACGTAGCGTTATCTTCTTTATTTGGACGGGAATCGAACCCGCAGATTAAAACGCTTGAGAAGAATCGAATGCGAAATCTTGAGTTGAGTGGCTCTGAGATATATGTTATTTGTTTGTTGTTTATACGCACATGCCGCCATCTTGTCACACAAAATGTGTATAAAAGATGGCGGCCAGAGACAGGATAATAATTAGATTCTCTTACCGATAGAGGCAGGAAGCTGAGGCCAACGATGAAGTTTGCCGTCCAGTTGATAGTCACCGCGACAGCCGAAGCCGCCGGACGAGAATTTTGGTTGAATAACTCTTAAATAAAAAAAAATATTGCCATGTATCAGCGGGCAAAATGATGGTCCAGATAATAGTAAGCAGTTACCGTCGCGTACGGTTGTTTGTGACACCACGCACAAGCTACTGTCCGCGAAGAGGAACTGGATCCCGGGTCACTTATGATATTTATTTGTTCGTTCGTATTCAGGGACGGAGGATACTACTAATAATGACCTCTGCGGCCGGGGTTGGTCTGTCGTAAAGGATAATCAAACAACCCACTCTAGCTACGTGGTAGGACCCCAAGCCCGTCTGGATGGCGACCACCTTTGGTCTTATATATGCCGCTATAATAACTGTGTTGTGTTCCGGCATTAGTGACCCAAGTTCCTGTACTCTTACGGGACAGTAGCGTGTTCGAGATGCCACTAGCGTTGCAGGCCGTCAGCCTGTCTGCTGTCCTACAGCAATAAAAAAAACTTATACCGGAACACAACAGTGTTATTATGTCGCCATATTTTTTTTATTCAACAATCTAATATACCGCAGTAGATTTAAGAACTTTGTCGGTAGTATTTTGAAACGATCCTATTAGATGGGTTTTTGAATGAAGTGTTCAAAATCAATCTAAAAGCTGACTGCCTACTTGATAGCAAGTACCGTCGCACACGTATGTTTGCAACGCTAGGGGTGTCGCAAACACGCTGTCGGGTGGGTGGGGAATCTACACAAGGTTATTATGGCGGTGTATTTAGAAACCAGGGTTGGTTGCCACCTTAGAGCCTTACCTGGCTAGGACTGCTTTGTGGCTTTACTTTTACCCCTACGCGATTTTATTTGTCTAGTGTGCATATGATAATTGCGACCTACCGCGCGGTGAAGAAATACATCGTGATGAAACCTGCATACCATGATCACGGTACTGTCAGTCCCCTTATTGTGGAGTTATTATTATTATGACAAGAAAAAATACAAAACCCAGACTTATTTTTTTTCTTTCTTCCTTCCTAAAAAGCTTGTTATAATGAGGAACTAATGATGCTTACCTGTAACTAAAAACCAGGGTATCGAACCTGGACCAACGGCGAAGGCAACGACGAACAAAATCACCAACGCGACGCAGAGGTATGATAGCCACACGTAAGCTGCTGACTGAAAACAGTTTTTTTTTATTGCTACAATTCACACAACACCATCTAGTGTCTAAGAAGGCAATTTAACGCTTGTGTTATGGATAATAGACAACTGATATAATAAAATATAAATTAATATGGTGGGACAGTTCAAATAACGTCATTTAGTGTCAAACAAGGCAGTATAGCGCTTGTGTTATGGATAATAGACAACTGATATACTTATGAGATGGTTTGGCCATGACGAGAGAATGAATGAAGAATGATTGCCGAAAAAGTGTATAAGGCGAGTGTGAATGGAAGTGTTGGAAGGGGTAAACCTAGGCGGACGTTTCGAGACCAGATCAGGGACGTCTTGAAAAAAGGCCAGGTCAAGAGTACCCGAAACCGAAGGGCATGTATGAAGGGAATAATGAAAGTGGCCGAAACGAAACAAGTATGTAAGGATCGTAGCAAGTGGAAAGAAGTGGTCTCTGCCTACCCCTACGAGAAAGAGGCGTGATTATATGTATGTATGTATATACTTACTTATCTTTGTAAATAAATACATGGGGTTATAGGACGGGACAGTGGCGTAACGTAGTTGTGGCGGCAGAGGCGGTCCGCCCCGGGCGGCAAAATTTCACAATAAATAGTATATAAATATTTTTACCATATTTTTTTCCGCACCTACGATTCGGATCGATTGGAATGAGCGGCAATTTATTCGTACCGAAAAGTTCTTTATAATTATTTTATATTGTTTTATAAATTGAAATACTTACGTTAGAGGGCGGCAAAATTGTCTTCCGCCCCGGGCGGCTAATACCCACACTAGGCTACTGGGACGGATATCCCGTAACCCCCGCAAGTGTTCGGATGTGAGGTCGTCCAATGTTTCTTTACTAAATAATTTTACTTACATATATATAAGCGACGGTGAGAGACACTGTGCAGACCAGCATTCCACTGAAGCCCACCAGGAGTAGGGTCTTCCGACCGGCAACTTCTACCAGTAGCAAACTTATGCCTGTCATTATTACATTCATGGCTCCCATTCCTGAAATATCACATATCAAAACTTAGCTAAACATAGATATGATGCGCGCACGCATTTCTTTAATGCTTAGGAACATCAGACAGCCTACTTAATATTAAGCAGTTACCGTCACATATGTTTGGAACGCAAGGGCCTCCGCGAACACGCTGCCGTTACATAGCGGTACAGGAACCCGAGTCACGAATTCCGAAACACAACACACGATAAGGAAATATTAGAATTATGGAGGTTGAGATTTATTCCAACTAATTTTGAGTTAGAGAGTTGAAATATATAAAAACCCTAGTTACGGGGCTAAAAAATATGTTCTCTCCTTCCACGCTCATCTGTTAGTCGTCATGTCAACATTCACACCCTTTTTCGCCATATCATCTTTTACGCAATCCATCCATCTTTTAGTCTATCTCTACTCCTATCCATCCACTCTCATTTATATCATTTTCCTTGTTATATGGCTTTTTTTATTGCTATAGGACAGCAAACAGGCTGACGGCCCGCTTAGAATTTAGCAGTTACCGTCGCCTATGGGTGTTTGCAAACCTGGATCACTAATGGCGGAACACAACACAAGGTTATTATGGCAGCATACTTAAGACCAAAGGTGGTCGCCATCCAGACGGGCTTGAGGCCCTACCACGTAGCTAGAGTGGATTGTTTTATCGCCTTCTACGACAGGCCGACCCCGGCCGCAGAGGTTAGTATTCTTTCTCCACCCCTGCACGGATAAAACGGCATTCTTCCCTGCGCATTATATGGCTATATCTTAGGTTCAAATAGTTGGTTTCGATCTTCCATCTTCTCATCCATCAATGAAATGTTTGTGATAAATGACATAGGAAACCACGCGTGCGTCGCAAACAACGTTAGCAACCAAGTATGTGTGTCGAGAAGCCGAAGGTTTAGACCAGCAACACACACTTGGTTGCTTCTATTTAGTGCGAGGTGCGGAGCTAGATTGGTTGAAAGAAATTATAACTTACCCAATGTAGCGTACTGCGATTGCTTCTCGCTCAAATTGACTTTGTTAAATATATAAGTGCTGAAGAATATGACGGCGTTGATCCCTGACAACTGTTGGGCTACCATCACCACCATGGCGATGAGGAGCGGTTGACGAAGGGAACGATTCGCAAACAATTCGCGCAATGTCACCTTCTTGGTCACTTTGTTCTTTTCCGCTTCCTAATTTAAATAAAACATCTCAAGATTGGACTGGACAATGCTTCGTAATTTATTTCATGAAAATTATATTCAATACATTAGGGTGGGGCCTTAAATCGGATCCCTGTAAACAGCTATTTATGCTCCCAGACATATTGTGTACGAACCCCTTGGATCCAGAACATAGAAAGGTTATTTAATAATAATCATTACCTCATTTTAATATTCATGTATACACATTCATAATTTTTTTTAAAATTTGGTGTAGTAACTAGTTATGTGATGTAATACAATAAGAGTAAATTGCAAACTTTCTTTTCGGTGTCCGTGGCCCGCTTTCTGATTTTTTTTCCACTTCTCACGATCTTCGGCGTCCCTGGTATTAAGTCCATTGGCAAATCACCTTTTACGACGTCAAGCCAGTATTTGGGTCTACCCCATCTGCCGGTGCTGTAAGGCATGGCAATACCAGCAAAAAGGACATTACATATTATCTGCAATGTCGCAGATATGGTCTGTCGCGAATGCGGAACTACTTCACGCGTTCCTTCCGCGTCACTCCACACATCCACCGCAGCGTATTCATCTCTGTGTTGCTCAGTTCCTGCTTGTGTTGCTCTAGCACCGGCCATATTTCACAGCCGTATAAAAGCACAAGCCCTAATGGTATTATAGACCTGTCCTTTTGACTTATTGTTTATAGTAAAATAGTAGAAGGAAAGATTCTATTAAACAATTAACACTTAACAAACAAAAACAATTAAATTAAGGAAGGGGTCACACAAGGTGCATTGTTTGGTAACCTACTTATTTCCTAGTATATTAAAAAAAATATTAGAGGTGAACAAATATCTGACCTGACGCATTTCTTCCATTTCCCCGTGCACAGCCACATCTCCACGTAACCAATTAAGAGCTAAAAATGTAAGCAAAATAATTAAAAAAATCTATGTTCAGAAAGTAGTTTAGTTTTCCCCGACAAAGGGCTTAATTGTTTTTTTTTTCACACCCAACTTCACACTTGAGCAGCTTGATCTTCTTTTGTTTCAACAGCTTATATAGCAAGGCATGCTTGTGAAAAACACGCAGAAGTTTTTGGTTGGTGCCCTTTCAAATATGGATGGTGAAAATATCATTTTCAGCATATTTTACTTTTTAACTATCGAAAAGGTAAAAATGCTGTTCAAACAAGAAAAAAATTAACCGATGTGTACGGAGAAGATGTATTGACAGTGCAAAAACTGTTTTTCAAAATTTCAATCTGTCAATTTTGATGTTGATGATGATCCACGTTCTGTAAGGCCAGTTTAAGCTGATAAAGACACGACAAAGGGCATTAGTTGGTGTAAACCGGCGAATTCGTGAGATCGCTGAGAGGTTTGTTAAATTTATCGAATTCAACCGTTCATGGCCACTTAAAAGACCTGGGTTTAACATCAAAGCTTGACATGGTTTCTTCATATTATCACAGAGAGAAATCTGTATCATCGCGTTGACGTCTGTGATTTGCTTCTCAAACGTCCCGAAAGTGATCCATTTTTGAAGTGCGTCATTCCTGGGGACGTTGTCTATAACAATGTCAAATGCAAGAGATCTTGGAGTAAAAAAGACCAACTAGCTCAAAGCACTTCTAAATATTCAACAAAAGAAAGGTGATGCTATCTGTTTGGTGGGCCTTCAAAACAATAGTTTTTACTTTTACCGGACAACACAAATAAATTCTGAAGTGTACTGTCATCAGCTGAAAAAACTGAATGATAGACTCAGAAAAGGCCAGAATTGATCAACAGAAAAGGTTTAGTGTTTTAATACCAAAATAATGCGAGACCTAATACAAGTTAGATAACTCGCCAAAAAGTTTTTGCAAATTGAATGGGATGTACTCATCCCATTCAAGGCAGTAGCCACGCCCACCATATTCTTCAGATCTTCAGATTATTATTTGTTCCGGTCTCTACAAATTGTTTTAGATGGTAAAATCTTCACTTTAAATGAGGAGGTTAAAAATCAACTGGACAGTTTTTTGCCAGCAGACCAAAAATTTCATGAGCGTGGAATCATGCTACTGCCAGAAATATAGCAGACGGTATTGGACCTATACAAAGAATGTATTTCATTTTTACGAAAAGAAACGAAATTAGTTTCTGAACAACCCAATAATTTAAGAATGAAAAAAACACAATTATGGGAGTTAACAAAATATGTATATGTCAACTGGATCAACGTCGTATACTGTAGACTAAAAGTTAGTTACTCACCACGTTGAGCGTGTAGTTCCTGTGCTTTATTTAACAGTAAATATTTAGGTGACTCGGGACAAAACGGTAATGTTACACATTGTATCGCCGCTGGGATTGCTGTCACAGATAACAGCCAAGGCCAGCCATTTGGTGTGCCCAAGATTGACTCAAGTCCTAGCACTTGAGACAGGAGGATGGTTACTGTTATTACTAATTGATAGACTGTTCCGATCTGGAAAATAATTTTCGTATTATACCTTCTCAAGTACCACATTTTGGAGGTATTTGGGAGGTAAATGTAAGTGTCTTAATATTTTTTTTATTGCTGTCGAGCAATAGACAGACTGACGGCCCGTTTAATAGTAAGCAGTAACCGTCGCCTATAGATGTTTACGATGCTAGAAGCGTCACTAACACACTGCCGTCTGAGTAGAGCAACTAGAACTTGGGTCACTTATACCGGAACATGTTATAAGGTTATTATGGCGGCATAGTTATAGACCAGGTGATTGCCATTGATACGGGCTTGGAACCTTACCGCCTAGTTAAGATTATTTTGTCTCTTTTTACGACAGGCCGCCCCCAATCTCAGGGGACAGCAGACATACACGGCCCCTGAGAAAAACAAATTATTTGTGTGGGAAGATAATTCATACAACATTCCATTCTTAAGGAAAAAAGAATCATCATTTCAGCCGGAAGACGCCCACTACTGGACAAAGGCCTCCCCCATAGATCTCCACGATGATCGGTCCTGCGCTGCCCTCATCCAACCTATTCCGGCGATCTTGACCAGATCATCGGTCCATGTTGGGGGGGCCCCCCACAAAAAAGAATATGGTGACAAAATTTTACTGGATAAATTTGTAAAATTGCAAGTAATAAAATCCCAATATGTGCCCAATGAATTACTCGGTAAATGACCAACGAATGTCTCTTCCTTTTTTCATATTCTATGCTCCATTTGTTTTCATATTTCTCGTTTTATCACCTATTTCTCGTCTTCCCAGGTTTTTTTTTTTAAATTTAATGCTATCTACAGCTCCCATAAAAAGATCATTGATAAGCATTGATAAGATCTTTCTGCCCTTATTAGATATTATGTGGGGTCGACAAAATATGTTCTCTCCCTTTTTCGCCATATCATCTTTTACGCAATTCATCAATCTTTTTTTTAATATTTAAGATGTATCGCTGTAATAATAAAGACGATCTTAAATTTAATTCAGATAATTTTTTTTAAAGTACTCACCGAACCCCGAAGTGAGACTGGCGATATTTCCGACAAATACAACGGAGCCAATCCCGCGTTCAATCCGCTATTGATCCCGATTAATAATCTGAAACAATACATTTCAGACATTATTAATGATATCTAGCATTTACCCTTTCGCATTATATGGTATGTCCATATCACGCTAGTCTATTAATCTTCAGTTTATCAATGACAAACGCTACTTTTAATTAATCGTCATCACCATCATCTTAATTCAATCCGTGCTTCAATCAATTCAATTATTCAATTCGATTCGGTTGCAGCCGTGCAACTTAAATTTCTGCTTCCAACTTAATATTCCCACTTCGCACAGTCTTTGGTATCTGGCATTGGATTCATTGGCACCCTTTGCAGCGAAATAATAAATATAAAATACTTTATAATCGAATACTGGAAATAGATAGGTACAAGGGCAGAGATAGACGTGAAAAACGATGGAGAGTGTGTGATTTGAGGGTTTGTGAAGTGACAGATGATAAAATGGAAGAAGACATATTGTGCCGATCCCAAAAAAAAAAATTGGACAAGGCTCTAATGAAATTAATGTAAGAAATGTTAGGACCGATTTTGTCTATGATATTGGCAAAATTAATAAATCCTCTTTTGCAGGATTAGCATAAAATTGTAATGTTTTATAATATTTATGGTTATGTACCTTCCAACGATAAAGACTTCTGAAGATTTTGCATAATATGACACGCCCTCCAATATGGCGGCAATGAAAACCAACAAATTGTTTAACGACAAACCGCCTTTCCTTCCAAACCTGGAACAAAACGAAAGTTAAAGCGACCGTTATGCAAAGAGTATATTTTTCAACAGCAGACAGGACGGCCCACTTAACACTAAGCAGTTACCGTCGATTGCGACTCCAGCGGCACCGCGAATACGCTTCTGTTCGCCTATAGGCACAGGAACCTGGGTCAATAATGTCAACGCAAAGTTATGTTCCGGCGGCATACTTATACACCAGGGTGGCATCCAGACGGGTTTGGGGTCCTACCTACCTAGGTAGGGTTGTTTTGTCGTCTTTTATGAAAGGCGACCCCGGCCGCAGGGATTCATTCTTACTCCACCCCTGCATGGAGAAAAACTTACCTTCTAATGTATGCACATTGTATAATTTATGTAACTTTACAATTTATAAAAAAAATTAAAAATTAGCAATATAAAAAAACTTTTATTTTAAATTTTACAATCTTTCGATCGAAGTAATTCTTTTAGTTACATGTGATCCCATCCCACCCTGGGATCCCAACCGTTTTCTGACCCCGAAAATCCCGGGACTGTACTTGGCTAATCTCGGGATTTTCGGGTTTACCGCAAACAGGTCTAGTTTGCATTCCGTTGTCCGTTGCGAGTTGACAATGACCTTGCATAATTATATTAATAGCATTTATTACATATCGACAAAAACAACAAACCTTTGATACGCGTACGATACGTACTACATAGGTACAGCTCTGTTAGGTATGTACGCCAAAGAGCGACGCGGTGGCTGCGCCCACCATCTTATATATGTAATATTAAAGCAGTTAGCAACTAGCCGACGTTTGACTTGTACGTATACGCATTCCGTCATAACAGTGGCGACGAGTACCCACAAATCTCAATAAAATGTTCGGGTCGCTTACGATAGGTGTTTTATCCAATTTTGATCATCACGGTCAAGATTGGAAAACATATAAGTGTAGATTAGAGCAATGGTTCATAGCAAATAATTTAAATGAACAGACGGACAAAGCTGGAGTCAAAAGGAAGGCGGTGCTACTCAGTGCTTTCTCGGAAAGTACATATCAGCTAACGAACAATTTAGCATTACCAGAGGATCTGACTACAATAAATTATGGAGAGATAACCCACATGTTGGATAGTCATTTCACACCCAAAAGATGCGTGTTCGCCGAAAGACATAAATTCTACGAAGCTGTACAAGTAAGCGGTGAGTCACACATGCAATGGGCCGCCCGGCTGCGCGGTCTTGCTGCTCACTGCGCTTTCAGGAATATAGAAGACACCTTACTGGACAAATTCGTGATGGGGATGCTACCAGGTCCAGAGAAAGAAAAACTGTTTGCACACGAGATTGAAGACCTCACGCTGGGGAAGGCAGTGGATCTGGCGGAAGGAGTTCGGTGCGCACGCGCCGCAGTAACCGCGGGGTCCTCTTCAGTTGGCCAGGAAGGCATTTTTAAAATGTCTCGTGAGGGTCATCCCGCGAATAAAAAAGTGCCGGTGAATGGAAAGTGCTCAGTGTGCGGCTATACAAATCACACGGCCAAAGAGTGCCGGTTTTCTAATTACAAATGCAAAAAGTGTAATCGTAAAGGTCATCTACGGAAAATGTGTCCGGGTAGTTCGCGTGTGAGGTACCTGGAGGAAGGTAACGGCGATGACGAAGGCGATGATGGTAAGTTTATGCATAATATCTGTTGCCCAAATGGGGAGCCCTTAGTTGAGTCGGTGAGCTTAAATGGTCAACATTTAAAATGTGAAATAGACAGTGGGTCTCCTGTATCCGTAATATCCGAGGAAACCTACAAAAAATATTTCTCGAATGTTCCATTGTCACGACCCTTAAAACGGCTTTTTTCTTACGATGGCGTTAATTTGTCTGTTATCGGTATTATTAACGTAACTATAGGATATTTAGGCCACTCGGCTTTATTAAAAATTTACGTGATAAAAAATGGGGGGCCTCCCTTACTAGGCCGAGATTTTATGCGAGAGTTTAAGTTGGAGTTCACGTCAACGCTTGCTTACTGTAGAAGTAATAAGAATAATCAAGAGATTTTATTAGAATTAATAAAGTGCTATCCTAAACTCTTTTCAGATCAATTAGGATGCTTTAATAAATATGAAATAGATTTGCCGTTAAAATCAGATGCAAAACCTGTTTTTATGAAATCGCGACCGGTACCATACGCGCTGAAAGAAAAAATTAATAATGAATTAGATCGGTTGGTGTCGTTAGGTATCTTGGTACCGGTTAAACATTCCAATTACGCGTCGCCAATAGTACCAGTTTTAAAAAGCGACGGTAGTGTTCGAATTTGTGCCGACTACTCGCAAACAATTAATAAGCAACTTCTAGTAGAAAAATATCCCCTACCATCGGTTCAGGATTTGTTTACTAAGCTTTATAATGGCGCTCAATACAGTAAATTAGACCTGTCTATGGCGTATAACCAATTTAAATTAAATTCATCATCGCAGAATTTGACGTGTATAAATACGCCTCGAGGATTATTTAATTATACACGACTAGTGTTTGGGTTGTCAAGCGCGCCGGCGATTTTTCAAAGAGCGATTGAGTCAATAGTAGGGGACATGGACGGAGTGTTTTGTTTTTTAGACGATTTAATTCTTACTGATGTTAGTAGAAGTCTTCATGAGGACAAACTGAAAGAAGTTTTGCATCGCTTACAAGAGGCCGGGCTCACGTTACATAGGGACAAGTGTGCATTTTTCCAAGACGAGGTTTCTTATTTGGGATATATAATAAATAAGCAGGGCATAAAGAAAAACCCAGACAAGGTAAAAGCTATAGTAGACGCAGCGGTTCCAAAAAATATACAAGAGCTTCAGTCATTCTTAGGGCTTATTAATTATTATCGTAATTTTATAGCGAATGCATCGACTATATTGAGTCCCTTACATGAACTATTACAAAAGGGAGTTAAGTGGAATTGGAACTATAAACAGGATAAAGCGTTTAAATTAATAAAAAAATTAATGGCATCGGAGCAAGTGTTAGCACACTTTAATAGCAACGCTAAGTTGGTTTTAACAGTAGACGCTTCACCGGTTGGGTTAGGGGCCATTCTGTCGCAAGTAGAGAACGACGGCACCGAGAGGCCCATCTCGTACGCGTCGCGCTCCCTCACTTTAGCCGAAAAGCGGTATGCTCAAATACAAAAAGAAGCAACTGCAATTATATTCGGAGTCAGGAAATTCCATCAGTTCTTGTATGGGAGGGCGGACCCATTCTTACTACGAACAGATCATAAGCCACTAACTGCCATTTTTGGGCCACACCGTGGCATCCCAGTAGTGACAGCAAATAGGCTACAGCGTTACGCGATTTTTTTGAGCGCCTATAATTACATTATCGAATATGTGAGCAGTGCGGCAAATACAGCCGATTTTCTATCGCGGGCAATACCAGATCGTGAGCCGAAGCGGGACGTGGCCACTAGGGAGATTAGCGAGGAAGTAGCCACCTATGTCAATTTCGCCGTCGAAGGCTGTTTGCCCGTAACCTTGCGGCACATTCAGCAGGAAACAGCTCGCGATCCTGTTTTGGCGAAAGTTTTAAATTTTGTAATAAAGGGGTGGCCGCGTAAAATATCTGACAAGTCCCTTAAGCCGTTTCATCTGTGTAAAAATGAAATAGCATTAGAAAATGGCGTTCTTATGCGTGGTTATAAAGTTTTGATTCCACTTAGTTTACGGAACAAAATTTTAGAGGAACTTCACAGTTCTCATTTCGGAGTGGTGAAAATGAAGGCGGAAGCCCGATCTAAGTTCTGGTTCCCAGGAATTGACTCAGAACTGGAACGGCTGTGCGGAGCGTGTGACGTGTGCGCACAGCTGAAACGCGCGCCGCCCCGCACCGCACTCGCCCCCTGGCCATATCCCGCGTATGCATTCCATAGGATCCACTTGGACTTTTTCGGCCCGATTAATAATAAGTCATTTTTAATAATCGTAGATGCTTATTCGAAATGGGTAGAATGTTATGATATGAAATTAAACTTAACGACTAAAGCTGTTATAGATAAACTTTGCGACTTCATGTCACGGTTTGGCACGCCGGAAATCATAGTCAGTGACAATGGAACTTCGTTCGCGTCTCGAGAATTTTCAGAATTTTGTAAATTGAACGGAATTAAACAGTTGTTTTCCCCCGTCTATCACCCATCTAGCAACGGACAAGCCGAATCCTTTGTAAAAATTGTAAAAAGGGGTATTAAGTCGATTATGCTATCTGGGTGCAAGACGGTCGATATAAATACTAGGCTGTGTAAATTTCTCTTTGACTATAGAAATTCTGTAAATACTACAACAGAGTCTTCACCGGCTCAACTAGTTTTTGGCCACAAATTACGTTCAAGGTTAAATTTAATTATTCCCCACAAATCGCCTACGTCATCGCAGTTATGCTCACGGGTGTTGCGAAAACAGTGCTTACAGGCGGCCAGCTATGGGGGGAAAAACAATAAAGCTTTTGCGGTCGGTGATTTAGTGTGGTTAAAAGAATATGTAGATAAAATGAAGCAGTTTTGGTCGAAAGGGAGGATTGTTCGAAGGACAGGCAAGGTGACGTACGAAGTTTATGTATTTAACAAAGACCAGATATTGAGTAGACACAGGAACCAACTTTATATTTTCAAGGAGGGAAGAGCTGTATGTGAAAACCAGACGCCTGTTTTACTTAAAGACTACTCGTCTTCAAAGGGTCAAGTAGAATCGGCGGAGTTCGAGCCCGATCCACGTCAATTAAGATCACCACAAAGAGTGGTGCCAAAAGGGATTGAATGTCATGAACGGAGTACTAGTCCAACCACACCTTCTGCTTCACCAGCCCGAGTAACAGATCCGTCTAGTCCTCAACCCTGTACTCTGGATAAGACCAAACCAAATGAACCACAACGCTCGCGGAGAGACCGTCCTATTGTAGATTATAAGAAATACTTTAAACGTGTGTGATTTAAGAGGGAGGAGTGTTAGGTATGTACGCCAAAGAGCGACGCGGTGGCTGCGCCCACCATCTTATATATGTAATATTAAAGCAGTTAGCAACTAGCCGACGTTTGACTTGTACGTATACGCATTCCGTCATAACAAGCTCTAATAATATGCTTGTCGTAGAACTTAGAAGGGATTTCCCAGCAGGCTTGGAAGTCAAACTTTGGATGCATTGATATTTCTACAACTGTATTTTCGAAATTCTAAATAACTTTTTTTTTGTCTCGTTATTTCTTAATTACAAAGTCTTTGTTTTGTCTTTTTTATTTTCTTACTATATTGTGACTTGTGTCGTGGACTCGTGGAATAAAATTATAAAACATTTTTCTAGAAATTACTCGTTTTTTATATTTGAGCCCAATTAGAAACCACATAGTCTAATCCCGGGTTGGCCCCGGATCCCGGGATTACGCATCAAGAATACCGTAATCCCGGGATCGAAAAACATGCTTGGGATTGTATTCTCTACATGTGATTTATAAGTCCGGTCCGGATTATCAGTCCGGGTTATAAAATATTCATGTCGGACTATAGACGCGACTTATAGTCCTAAAATTTTCGTCCCCATATCCTGAAACCTATTCATGTACGCAAGAGTTCTCCGAATTTTTCATATAGCATATGTTATGGATTTAAAATGAGCCTCCAGCTGAGGGTTTCCCATCGCTGTACACAGTATTAATTTTTTTTATTATGGCACAATTCACACAGCGCCTAGATGGCCCCAAAGTAGCATAGCACTTGTGTTATGGGTAGACAAATGATATGCTACATTATATACTTTTTTTTAGATAAATACATATACATTAACATACAGACACAAGACGGGAATCAAACCCGTGACCTCCACAAGCGTGCCGAAGTACATTAGCCCCTACGCCACGGAGGTCGTTAAATTTCTTTGTTTGTGGCAGCGCGTTATTTCTTGCCGTCGCGTCGTAAACGCTCCTGGGCGACAGTTACCACTTGCTATCAGGTGGGCCGTTTGCCTGTATGCTGAACTTCAGCAAAAAAACCCTAATGCAAAAATACTCCAGTATTGAGAATTACTCACCTATCAGCGATTACTCCTGTGAGCACCCCACCAATCATACCTCCCACGCAATATATGGACACGGCGATCGCCCATACGGTTGTGACTTTAGGGTCTTCTTTCGCTTCTAGCGTAGAATTAGTGCCAGAGAGAGCTGACTTGTGGAGCCATTCTTGCATAACCTTCAATTAAAAAAAAACCATTGCTGTATAATAGACGAAAATTTGCCCTCTTATTTTGCAAACTACACCCTCTCGCATATGGTGACGGTGAATGCGAGTGTGGCACGGACCGGGACAGTATCGCGTGAATCGTCAAAAGCGCCGGACGTGTCGACGTTCAACGGCCTTAAAAAGTAAATGTTTCGTGCTTAAGATACTCATTATTGACGAGTGAAACGCGCCTTAAAGAACCCATCAATTATAATCAAGCAGTTTATTATTTTTTAATATTTATATAATGGAACTCACCCCATACCACGTGACCTGAACCGAAACCGAAAAAGGGTGAATTAAAGGTCAATGCAAATTTTTTAGTCGATAAGGTGTGGCATATATCGTTTCAATCTCTCTTTTCTACCTTCTCGAATACTCTCTTTCATAAATAGCCCACTGCTATGTAAAGTTGTTGATACCGAGCCTAGCAGTGGCAAGTTATGAAGTACAATTATTTTTCCATCTATATCTATCTTTTTTAATGTTGTAGATCAGCAGACAGGCCGACGCCTCACTTGATAGTAAGCTACCGTCGCCTATGGATGTTTGATGCCAGGGGCACCGTGAACACGCTACTGTCCCATGAGGATACAGGAACCTGGATCACTAATGCCGGAACACAACGCCATAACCTTGTTTTTATGGCGGCATACTTATAGGCCAAGGGTGCTTGGCTCAACTAATGATTTTATGGGTCCAGAACCATGTGTAGGCATTCCGACTAGCCTCGTGAAAACCACATTCAGGGATTTTGCAAACCACAGTCAACAACAACACTGGCTGACTAGAATCGGTCTGGAACATTCCAAAAAATTTTTGGGATTCACGTACAAAGCACTAGGATCTATCTGGAACATGAGCAGGGGGCAAATACGCTACTTGCTTGGGGCCTTTACTGGGCATTTTAGAACCAATAACATGCTCATGAATATGGGTCTAACCGCGACACCCATGTGCAGGTTGTGTGGGGAACATACAGAACGCATGGAACACCTATTGTGTACATGCGATGCATTGGCCAGGAGGCGAATGAATCTTTTGGGGGTAGGATATCAGACACCGGAAGACTACAGGCTCATTGTAAGGCTCATGAAGCAAATCTTCAATGAGATTGGAGAGGAGTGATTGCTATCTAGGGGAACACAAAAGATCCCATTGGGTCGAAGTGTCCGAGATAACTCTCGGCTCCTAAACAAGATAAGGGTGCTTACTATCCAGATGGGCTTGGGCATATCACGTAGTTAGAGTAGTTTTGTCGCCTTTTACGACAGGTTGTTCCGGCCGCAGGAGACACTATTCTTACTCCACTGCAGCAGATCTTCAGTTAACGAAACCTCTGATAAATGAACTACGAAGATTTATTGGGACGTAGGCATAAGTTATCACCACGACAGACAACGGGGGCGCAAACAGGTCATCATTATATCGTACGACGAGGCATCCTACACCTTTTTTGTACGCGAACACGCTGCCGTCTCGCAGGGGTACAGGAATCTGGGTCACTAATGCCGGAACACAACACAAGATTTAATAATTATAGACCAGTGTTTGGCATCCAGAAGGGCTTGGCGCCCTACCACGTAGCTAGGGTAGTTATGTCGTCTTTAATACAGGCCGACCCTGGTCGCAGGGTTTGGTATCAATGAACTGCGGAGCCCTTAGTAGATACTTAGAACCCTTCCGGTCGTCAGCCAATCGTTGGTCTAGGCAAGTTTACGCCACATATCCCGTGCCTTCCAAACCCAACGGCGGTGCCTAGAGGTCATCAGTCGAGGCGTTAGGACGCCTAAACGTAACATTGACTCTACTCACAAGTTGCGGTGCGTTCAATACTCCTGTATTATACCCATGTTGGAAGGCTGACCAGCACGTGGAAGATATGACTGCGAACGCCAGTCTGACGTTCATGCCCTGAAAATAAACAAAATTAAATATGAAATACAGTGCCATCTAGTCCCATAAATCCATACTAATATTATAAATGTGAAAGTAACTCTCTATCTGTTACGTTTTCACGTCTAAACCGCTGAACCAATTTTGATGAATTTCTTATAGAGATAGATTGGACCTTGGAGAAAGACATGGCAACTATTTGTTGCGAAAATGAAACTTGAAGGGGGTGAATAAAATATAAATAAACAAAGCGCCTGTTACAATATTAGGAGTAATACGTTCAAACGGTATCAATAATAGTAAATCAAATATGAAGAATTCATGAACAATTACAAAAATCTCCAACAACGGATGAGAATTCGGTCGGAAAGACGGTGACCTCTACATAAACTCGGTAGCTTCCTTCCAGAGCAATTGTGGTGCATATCACCAGTTTTCGTCAGGATAGAAAAAACGAAGATTCGCAATATAATCGATGTTTATGAATCAGTTGGACATTAGACATTTATGACATCATTACATGTAAATAATGCGTGACTAATTCAAATCAGTGACATCATACTAGCTAAACTAGCTACTTAGTTACTTTTTATCCGTGCAGGGGCGGAGAAAGAATACTAACCTCTGTGGCCGGGGTCGGCCTGTCGTAAAATGCGACAAAAAAAAAAACACCCGGCCTCAAGCCCGTTTGGATGGCCACCACCTTTGATCTTACGTATACCGCTATAATAACCTTATGTTGTGTTCCGGCATTATTGACCCCAAGTTCCTGTACGCTTATGGGACAGCAGCGTGTTCGCGATGCCACTGGCATTGTAAACACAATGACATATACGCGACGGTAACTGCTAAATTCTAAGCGGGCCGTCAGCCTATCTGCTGTCCTACAGCAATAAAAAAAGAACTTAGTTTCCAAATTCGACGTTTGTCAATTACAATTTCTATTTGACCATCGTCACCATGAGCGAAGGAGAACAACGTGAGGAGACGACTGGTGGATCAAATATATAGTTAGTATAGTATAGTTTATAGTTTTATAGTCTACATTTGTACAGGATTAATTAAAGTTTTTTTATCATCAAGGATCTGGCAACCATTATCTCTGTTTTGATACAAAGCTTGTGTGTGAAAGGGGAATCCCCGTAATGTAATCTGATACTTGTAATTTTCAGAGAAATGGGGCAATATCTCATCTAGCTTTTTCGATCTCATCTAGCGAAAAAGATAAGACAAAGTTGTTAACCCATTTCTCACCCCTCTCTCTCAAAGCTATGAGATTATTATATGGAATGTAAAAGTAACAAAAAAAGGTTCAAGAATTATGTTACTACTGAATGTAGCCGACATTCCCCTACAATATAATAAATATTTAGTAGACGAAAGTGTTCTAAAAGTAATGGTATTGAAATTATCCGTTTACCATCGTACTATTGTAAAGTAGACCCTATAGAGCTGGCGTGGGCCCAAATAAAAATTATATTGGTGCCAATAACTCAACTTTCAAAATGAGTGATGTGAAAAAATTATTATAAGACGCAATAACTTTAATAGATCTATGCTAATCGATAGAAGAAATGCTGCGATCACGTGATACTAGAAGAAAACTTTATGTGTAATTTGGATGATGTCATGGAGAACGCGGAACAAAATACTTTCATAATAAATATAAACGAAGATTATAGTGACACTGATTAAAAATATCTATTGACTTTATTTAATCAAAGGGTGTCTCAGTAAGAGTACACTTTTTCATTTTAAAATAAAAACAAGTATTTTATGACAGAGTTGTGATATTTTTATTGTATTGTAAAGAAGACATGTTCCAATTAAGTATGGAATAAAACATCCGGCAAATGACCCACCCCCACGGCTCCGATGACAAGCCATTACTCTTTCCATGAAATTTTCCATGACTTTTGCACAGAGATGTGGCTGTATCTCACCGATGACGCGTTGGATTTCCGATTTGAGCTGAGGAATTGTTTCGGGTTTATTCGCATAAACCCGAGATTTCACAAAACCCCAAAGAAAAAAATCGCACGGCGTTAAATCGCACGAACTTGGTGGCCTGGGTGATTGGTGATTGGGTGTTCTGGAAATCTCTGTTGCAATAAGTCGATTATTTCATGCGCAGTGTAGCAGGTTGCGCCGTCCTGCTAAAACCACGTTGTCCAGACTCATGCCGTCCAGTTGAGGCCACAAGAAGTCCGTTATCATATTCCTGTAACGAATGCCGTTCACAGTCACTGCAATTTTGGCCTCATTTTCAAAAAAGTAAGGCCAATCACGCCGCCTGACCAAAATCCGCACCAGACAGTTACTCGTTGTGGGTGCAATTGTTTCTTCTGGGGGTATGTCGGACTCCGTGAGACTACTGAAATACCCATTGTTCTTTAACTGGCGACGGAGAACTAGTTGACCAATCTCGTGGCCTAGTTGTGTTCCGGTATTAGTGACCTAGGTTCCTATACCCCTATGGGACAGCAGCGTGTTTGTGGTACCCACTAAACATACATAAGCGACGGTTGAGCCCCGGTTGCAACCCAAACTCTCGCTTCGGCGCCCCGGGTCCGCTTTCCGTCTTTTTCTTCTCCACTTTGCACGATCTACGGCATCTCTGGTGGTCAGTCCACTGGCACGCATATCAACCCTTACCTAAGCCAGCACTTTCTGGGCATTGCCAGACATTTGTTCCCCACACAAGTAACCGGTTACCGTAAAACGTGGCCATACCAACAAAGGCGACACTCCGCACATTTACCCGCAATGTCACGGACATGAAGCCTATCTATTGTTCAATAGCATTAAAAAAAAGAGTAGCTTAAACCTGACAAAATTATGCGTAAAAATTGTTCATATATTTGTCTTGGTTAGAATTTTTGTTGGTATAAGATATAAAATGATTTATAATGTTGACAAAAGTGTTTGATTTTAAAAATTCCGGATATCGTACGTCACTGATTGTCTTGTGATTTGAAATAGGAATGCCTGGACATAGACAACTAGTCGGTCTATTGAGATTCTGAACGAGCCGGAGATGCACGCGGATGTGTCCCCAGCATTAAAGGCACACTGGGGTTCATAGTGCGTAATACAGCGAGCGGACTGGTTAAAAAAATTTCAAGCCACTTAGCTATTTTGGGTGTTTCTCTTATGGACGAAATCCGAAATGAGCAATTTAGTAAGAGAATAAAGTATCCGATATAGTTCGTAAAACGTGTCGTGAAGCGGAGACCACGTCTAGACAAACGTAGCATAGGACGCTCGAGATGTGTAGCGCAAACTTGGGGAGGCCTACGTCCAGCTGTGGACTATAATTGTCTGATGACAAAGAGGCGGGGTAACAATACTGACCCCTGCCACGGTCAGCCTGTTGTATAAGGCGACAAAAACAACCCTATGCGGACAGCAGCGTGTTAGCGGTGAGGACGGTAACTGCTTACTGTTAAATCAGCCTGTCTGGTGTTCTTCAGTAATGTGGCGCGCATCGGTTCACACCGCTCGCCACCATATAAAATACCGTTAGGCGCGGACACCACCCTTGGCTGCCTGAGGAAGCTTATCTGAGGGCTCTCGACCAGTGTTGCCGTTTTAGCGACTTTGTCGCTAGATTTAGCGGATTTTGGATGTGTCTAGCGACATTTTTTTTCCATCTAGCGACAAAAATAAATTTAGCGACATCTAGCGACTTTTCGATATTTTTTTGTTCGATCGGTTTTATGCGTCTCACTCTATCAAAAGATGTACAGATATAGCCATTTCTTTCTCATTCATTCATCATCCCGTTTATTCAAAGGAAGGAAGGCCCAGTTTCTAAGTTATTTGTTACTTTTTCGCAGAACAAACCGGTTTTACATAGTGTCTATGTGTGTATTGTCGTCATTATTATCAAAATCATATTGTGGATATGGAAATTCCTATTTAAAAGAAGGCATGCGCTCAAAAGTATAGACCAGAATAGGAACAACAAGAAGAGTTTAAAATGTGGTTGAAACCTGTTATGACTGATCCAACTAAAGCTTTTTTTGTTCGTTTTGTCACAGTGAAATATTCGCAAATTTAAATGACAGAGTTGCTTTTATTTAGACTATATTTTTAAAATTGAAGATTTTAAAATATTTACGACTTCTAGGGATTTTTTTCTTAATATCTAGGGACATTTTCATTGAGGTCTGGTGACTTTCTTTTTTCCTAAGCGGCAACACTGCTCACGACAGTCAGTACGTCGTCCACCGCACGCCAAGACGGAAGGTTGCGTTCGCCTCGTAAACGGCTGGCACCCGCCAATATACCGACAATTGCGAAAGCCGTTAAACCCTATTGTAACGTAGTTTCTAATTTTGTATTCTCGAATTATATTATCATAACGGTAACTATTATAACTTATACAACGTAACTGTAACTATTAACAATACAGTGCATATTTAATGTGGGTTGGGACTCGAAAGCGCCCACAGTAATTAATAATTACACGGAAGTTTCAAACTACCCTACCGCACGTTTCCAAATATGTATGCAAAAAGCAAAAGCGAAGGAAAAGAGGTAATCCTGTGTCCAAACGAGATATATCCTTCTATTGTGCTGGTTGGGAATGGCCACAACGCTGACTCCGGCTCACTAGACGCCATCCCGTAAATCTCCAGAAACCTTGGAGCTGCGACAGGAGGAGGAAATAATATTTAACCTTTTAGTTAACCAAACAAAAAGTAAAAAATTATTCATAACACAAGAATAAAATTGCTGTCGAGAAAATTAACGTCACTGTTTAGAACAGACGGGTACTTGTACGATATTTTTAAACTGCATTTCGGAATTAAACTACTCGTAATATGTGTATATATTTACAAAAATATAATTATGTAGTATATTAGTTATCTATTAACCCATAACACAAGTGTATTATGCTACTTACATTGGAGCTAGAGGGCGTTGTGTAAATTGTTCCAGCATATTTATTTATTATCTATTAAATAAAATTCTCGTGTCACAGTTTTCGTTGCCATACTCCTCCGAAACGGCTTGACCGATTCTCATGAAATTTTGTGAGCATATTGAGTAGGTCTGAGAATCGGCCAACATCTATTTTTCATCCCCCTAAATGTTAGGGGTGACCCACCCCCAAAATTTTTATTTTTTATTTTTTGACATTTTATTATTTATATGGCAGAACAACGTTTGCCGGGTCAGCTAGTTATTATATGTAAACATGCACTTTAACATCACTTGGCAAACGCTGTAGGTATCAATAAAGACAAATATAAGGCTAATAATTATTATGCGACTGTCTGAAAAAAAAGTTTTATTTTTTTTATTATCTAATTTATTTAGGGGCTTTTTATAAAAATACAATGTCAGCCCCATTTTATCCTAATTACATATTACTAAAAATTTACAAAAACAGGTCTCGTTATTTATGTTCCCTAGTTTTGAAAGTAAACTACATAAGTAGTAAGTTAGTAAGTATAAACTGGCGTGCGGCGTACCGGTTTTTGTTCCCTACGAGGTCAAAGTATAACTTAATAACCACAAAATACTCAAACCAGAAGATTTAAATACGTACAGACGCTTTAGCTACGTCGATGGGCTCGATTTCCAAGATGGCGTACACCGCTAACGCCATTTTTACTCATAATGTGAATATGCCGTGCCGACGGTAAAAAAAACATCGCGAGGAAACCTGCATACCAAAATCTCTGGTATATACATATGTGTAATGGTATGTGTAATGCCTTACTGACCTACTTAGGTTTTCTTCACCTAACTTTAACGTATAAAATTGTCGCTCACAAACGCAATTTCTTGATAGATAACTTTTTAAATAATATTTAATAGAGCGTTAAAATATTAAGTGCGTAAATCATATTCAACACAAAAAAGTAAATAAAATAAAAAAAATTCTAAAAAGCAATAACTACCTATAATAATACAAAGGCTATAACTTTGTATTTTATAAGATTTACACGACGACTTCCGTGGCATAACGGCTAACGCCAGTCGGTACGCTTGCGGAGGTCACGGGTTTCGTTCTAGTCGCGCTTTTGAGATGCATGTATAATATGTATTTAATTAAAAAATATATATAAATATATATGTAACAAGTGCTATGATATTTTATTTGGGTCTAGATGGCACTGTGTGATTTGTCGCAGTATACTTATGACATTTACTCATTTTTGACAATCAGCCTACAATTACATGAGGTATAAACTATAATGAATATACACGAACGTTACTTCTGTTACATCATACTTTTGTGTTAAAACATTTTAAAACGACTGTTAGCCTTGAGACATTTCATTATATAACTTTCGGAGTCTTACATGTAAGGTGGCTTACCACACTTTTTGGAAATGAAACTTCCGTGTTAAAACGAATTTGACACGTCGGACCACCTGTATGAGGTGCTTGTGTGTTTGTATGTATTTATTTACAAAAACGTGTGTATTCGATTTTAATTAGAACTACCCTTCTACGTATAGCAGTTTTTCACAACATAACTGCATCAAAATAAATCGCACTTACTACTTTTTCTATAGCAAAATTTATTAAGTAATTTTGCACACACTTTAGTATATCCGCACTCTTTCATCACTGTCTATCTTCTCCGAGCAGGGGCGGAGTAGTAATACTAACCCCTGCGGCCGAGGTCGGCCTGTTTGTAAAAGGCGACTAAACAACCCTAGCTGCGTGGTAGGGCCCCAAGCCCGTTCTGCCGTGGATGGCAGCCACCGCTGTTTTATAAGTATTATTTTTTATTGCTGTAGGACAGGAGACAGGCTGACGGCCCATGGAATAGTAACCATAGTTACCGTCGCCTATGATATAGGAACCTGGGTCACTAATGCCGGAACACAACACAAGATTATTATGGCGGCATACTTAAGACCCAAGGTGGTCGCCATCCAGACGGGTTTGAGGCCCTACCACGTAGCTAGGGTGGGTTGTTTTGTCGGCTTTTACGACAGGTCGACTCCGGCCACAGAGGTCAGTATTCTTTCTCCGCCCCTGCACGGATGGATACAAAAGCATTCCGCTTACCCTTGTGTTGTGTTCCGGCATTAGTGACCGAGGCTCTCTGTACCCCTATAGGAGAACATCGTGGCAGCATGTTCGCGATGCCACGTCGCACACATCAATAGGCAACGGTAACTGCTTACTATTAAGTGGGCCGTCAGCCTGTCTGCAGTTTCTCAGCAATAAAAAAAAATCTAGTTAGTAAGAGCAACTAAAGATACGCGCATTGGGCCGCGCCGGACGCACCGCACGCAACGGATTTATTTGCTTGTATGATTTCACATAGTGCTGCGTCCACTATCCGCGCCGCCCGCACCGAACGCCGGCATTTATGATCAGCAAATCCGTTCAATGTTCAATCCGTTCAATGTTCAATCCGTTGCGTGCAGTGCGTGCGGTGCGTCCGGCGCGGGCCAATGGACGCGTACCTTTAATCATTTGCCTGAGTGACAAATGTCATGTTGAGATCACTTATGTTCACTTATCATCATCACTCATACAATCATTGACGTGGTAATTAGGTTTTCAAAAACACGCAGTACGGGAACATCAGTAAGCCAATAAAAATAATTATCTATATGACATAGTGGTAAGGCTTTTATCTCATCGAATTAAAGCTATATAACCAGTTGTTTATATGTATTTATGTCGGGGAACAAGACGCCATATTCCCGCCAAAAACTCCAACCGTGAACAGAACCGGTATAAACTGGTTCCGTCAGTTAATAAAACCTAAAATAGTTATAGATGTTTACGCCTACAGTCATTTTATTACCGACGTATTTTCTAGAAAAAACGGGCCCGTGAAAGGCAGATTCGAAGCATCCGAGATGTGGTGCTGGTGGCGTATACTACGGATACCGCGAACGGCGCGAACTGACAGTGCGTCTAGTGATGGTAATTAATGCGAATTTGCATTAGTTTCATTAGCATGCGAATTATTGAGTCTTGCATGCTAATTGCTATTGCTATGCTATTTGCTAATATAAACATTAATAATTCTAAATTAGTTAATTTTGTTAATATAATTTACTGGTAGATAACGAGTTCACACTATTATCTATTTTATTTATCTACATTAAATAAGCATAGGACGAATGAATGTAATTATTGTATCGAATAGGTACCTACGTATTTACGTAAACTAAACGCACTATCACTAATATTTTATCCGTGCAGGGGCGGAGAAAGAATACTAAACTCTGTGGCCGGGGTCGGCCTGTCGTAAAAGGCGACAAAACAACCCACCCTAGCTACGTGGTAGGGCCTCAAGCCCGTCTGGATGGCGACCACCTTTGGTCTTAAGTATGCCGCCATAATAACCTTGTGTTGTGTTCCGGCATTAGTGACCCAAGTTCCTGTACCCTTATGGGACAACAGCGTGTTCGCGATGCCACTGGCGTTACATACACCTATAGGCGACGGTAACTGCTAAATCTTAAGCAGGCCGTCAGCCTGTCTGCTGTCCTACAGCAATAAAAAAAAAAAAAAAAAAAAAAAAAGTTAGATGCTTTGACCTTTCACCGCACGTACCACATATTATTATTAATAAACAATCATAACTTACACATTCACAATTCATTCGATAAACGCCCCTAAATTTAAGAAAATCATAGACAATAAGATAGTAATTGCTTTGCATAACCTCATTATTTGCATTAGCTGCTATATTGCTAACGAGTAAGGAGGTAGGTTCATGTGAAACAAATAGATTTAGTATTCCCGACTTCCCGTGAGTGCGAAAGAGAGCGCACGTTGCCAGTGCATCGTTCAGCATGATATTATTAACTTATGAAGCAATGAATTCATTTCACAAAATTTCGCAACTACATTTCATTTGCTAAATGCTAAAAAACATTCGCATGCTAAACATGATTACCTGTGTCGCATAGGGCGGGAGATGACGTCGGGGTGCCACCACTGTGGCGCAGCCTACGAGGAGAACACGGTGGATCACACTGTCGCCGTGTGCCCTGCGTGGCACGAGGAGCGCCACGCCCTCATCGCCCAAATCGGCGCGGACCTGTCGCTCCCGGCCCTGGTTCTGTCCATGGTCGGGGGCGATCCTGGATGGACGGCTGTCGCCTCCTTCTGCGAGGCAGTCATGTCCGCAAAGGAGGCGGCGGAGCGGGAGCGGGAGTCGACCACCACACTCCCCTTCCGCCAACGCAGGCCACGCCGGCGGCGCCGGAGGGCAAGTAATGACCTCCGGCCGCCGTAAAAAGCGGCCGTGGGCGGCCCCTCGGGGGAGGATCCGCCGCCCGCACTATTGCCGCGAGGGAGAGGGCCGCGTGCTGATCTGCGGCCCCCCTCAACTGTTGATTCAGAAGAGCGCCCGGGGACGAAATCCTGACCCCTGGCGCCAACAATTTAGAAGGGCCTTAAGACAAAGGGCGGGCCGGCGCCGGCCCGGGCCACGAGATCGGCAGGCCATATATCCGTGGGCCCAGGCGTAGGCAATAGGAGAACAGCGGGGTTTTTTAGTGGGTAGTCGAATGGTCGAACATCTTTCCCGGAGTCCTACATATCCCCGTCAAGAAAGGTTTTTCCCCGAGACCAAAAAAAAGACGGCAATAAACTGCGTGGGCCTTCTGTTAAATATTTAATCTTTGATAATCTATGAACAGTTACGAATAGCGGTAGTTACATTGAACTCGTAATAAGCCGATCGTAACGAACATACTTTCCCCACTTTTACAATACTTTAGGTATCTAAACGGAAAAACAATCTCACTACAAAAATTACTACTGTGTAAACTCTTTATACCGTCTTGCTTTGCTTGACTTTACCTGGTTTTCTATACAATAATTCACTCTTTAACATGTGTTTGTTCTTGACATACCGATATTTAAAGGCGATTGTTTTTCAACCAATCTGTAGGTCTTAACCGTCCGGAGTCACTGTTGACTTAACAGCGACTCTGAGACCACAACAGCCTTGAATAAATAAAAAGTTATACATTCCGGACCCGTGCCTTTTCCATCCCCGACAAGCAAACTAGCTCACAGCCAACAGATCATTTATTTTACCAGTCAGGCCTCTAACCCGGGACGTTTTAAGTCCTTTAATCCTTTATTACATTTTCTAGACTCGGTTTCAACTCTACGATAGACGTGACCGGCCCACTGCTAATTCAGCTGGTATATTATACATCCCTATTTTGAATTCTGTTCAAAAATAACCAACATAGTTCGATCGGTAGCTCACCAAAATTTTGAAACCAACCCCGTTGCCAGACTTGGGAAAACGAATAGTTAGAAGGAAAAACTCACCGCCATTTTAAATAATATCCTTTTCGTAATAACAATCCAAGCAAACTTCTTTATTACACTATTTAAACAGCTGGAATTAAATGAATTATTTATTCACAAATAAAATATATTATTTTCATAATAAAAATGTCACTGACATATTTTTAACACAATTTTAGCCACAAAAGTATTACAATCACTCTTAAAAAGTTTATAAATCAATTAATTTAATTGTATAGAAATCAATATAAAAATATTAATCATATAAATATATATATTTTACGAAAGCGCGGAAGTAATTGTTTTTAACAGACTACAACACCGAGCACAGTTCAGGTCTAGTACAAGAATACGAGTGAGCATCTCAAGTTTGCTCAAGCATCAAGCTGACTGCGAGCGAGTGCGACGCTTGGGCTAGGATTTTTTTTTTTAGAAAGCGTACGTTACATCTTGTAACTATTCTACGAACGTCTTGAGAATGTTTGTCTGTGACGTTGTTTAACCGGTTTTGTAGATATACTCTTTAAGCGATCAAGCGCTGCATTATCTAACTTATTTAGCGCTGCATTAGTTTTTTAGCATACTTTGGTGGTTTAACTCACTTGTAAGTATGTATCTTGTATGTTTGGAACTGACTCCTTTGAACTCGATTAACGGCCAGATTTTATTCAAAAATGATCGAGGAAAATACAACGATTCGATAAGATTATCTCATTATACCGATTATGATCATCATAATCTCAGCGATGAATCCCGGTTGCAGCCCAAACTCTCGCTTCGGCGCCCGGGGTCCGCTTTCCGACTTTTTCTTCTCCACTTCGCACGGTCTTCAGCATCCCTGGTAGTGAGACCATTGGCACGCATATCACCCTTTACAACGTCAAGCCAGCACTTTTTGGGTCTACCCCTCCTGCCGGGGCCCGGCGGAAACGGCATGGCCAGACATTTGTTTCCCACGTAAGCATCCGGATGCCGTAAAACGTGGCCGTACCATCGGAGCCCATTATACCGATTATGATCGCTAGGATTTAAAAAATTGTGACGTATTATTATAAACCTTTGACGAAATTTAAATTAATAATTTTATTAAAAGATTATAAAAAAAATTATAAGGCGCTATTAACTTTTAATAAAATTATTAAGTTCAATATTGTTTAATCGTCAAATTTTTAAATTACATTTTTGGAGAACAATTTATTTTGTCTTTTGTGAAAAATCTGACTATTCTAATTTTATATAACTATGTTATTTTCATATAATAATAATTAATTATAGATTATTGATCACCAAATACCAAATTAAAACAATTTAAATATTTGGCGAATAATCGATTTCGTAAAGGCTTTCAATTTTTTTATTGCTGTTGAACCGTAGACATCCTGACCGTGCATTTAATAGTAGTTATCGTCGCCTATGGATGTTTGTGACGCCAGGGGTACCGCTAACATGCTACTGTCTGCATAGGGAAACTGGAATCTGGATCACTTATGCCAAAACACTACAAGGTTATTATGGCCGCATAATTAGAGAACAGGGTTGACTTGGCCCTAGCTGGGGTTGTTTTGTCGCCTTTCATGACGCCTTCCATATGTCAACGACGCTAAATGCATTTAAAGAAATTGCAAAATGAGAAACGATTTTATGGAAAATCTGAATAGTGCCCTTTATTTGCTAACAAAGAGGCGATAATTATACATTTTAAAAAACAATTCAACATTTTTATATTTAAAATAAGTTTATTTTGTTCACAGCGATCTTTATTAGACAATTACGTTATAGTGTGTTACATTTCGCACATTACCGTGAAGTAGGTACTTATCCTTATTTGAAATTTGCTAATTTTATTCATGGAATATATATTGTTATATTTCTAAGTATTGATAATAACATGAGAGAATGAGATATGGGCACTATGTAATATTAAACTTACTGATAGCTGTAAATCACATTTTAAAAATACCTTAATTCTATTCTAATTGGCCTTTATTTATTTATTTGAAGTAGCATTATTTGTAAAATGTAATTCAAACAGCTTTCCAAAATTCGGAGAGCAAGAAAAACAAAAATAGCAAAAAAGACATGAAAATAAGTTAATAACACTGGTCTGCAAAAAAAATCCTTCTTCATAAAATAATATTTTTTTTATTGCGTAGGACGGCAGACAGGCTGACGGCCCGCTTAGACTTTAGCAGTTACCGTCGCCTATAGGTGTTTGCAATGCCAGTGGCATCGCGAACACGCTGCTGTCCCATAAGGGTAAAGGAACTTGGGTCACTAATGCCGGAACACAACACAAGGTTATTATGGCGGCATACTTATGACCAAAGGTGGTCGCCATCCAGACGGGCTTGAGGCCCTACCACGTAGCTAGGGTGGGTTGTTTTGTCGCCTTTTACGACAGGCCGACCCCGGCCACAGAGGTTAGTATTCTTTCTCCGCCCCTGCGCGGATAAAAACATAAATGTGAAGATTTTGATGCTCTGAATCTGTTCCAGTTGGCCGAATTTTTCAATCACGTCTTTTTATTTATTTTATGCGTAAGGAAAGTGCCAAAAGTGAATTTTATGGTAGTAGGTATGTGCTTGCGCAGTATACGCTGTCACTTCACAGTAGTTAGTTGAAAACTTCTGATTTTTACGTTCTATATCTAATATTTTTGTAAGGTTTGCATAAAAATTGATAATATATAACATCACATCTGCAAAGAGACCAATTCTGTGTCTCAAAAAATAACAAGGAGATAGAAAATATAAATAATTCTGGTCTGCAGCCTCAATCCAGTTTTATTTTAATATCATTCTTTAATTAAGTCGATAAAATATTTAAAATCTATGTGCTGTTTTCATTTGCATGTTAAATTCCTTGTTTAAAGCACCAAATATAATGTTATCATGCATGAAAACAATGAGGAGGAAAAAACATTTTTTTTGCAGACCAGTGTTATCAGCGAAAAGATATCGGTAAGTTACACTGGTCTGCAAAAAAAATGTTTTTCCTTCTCATTGTTTTCATGCATGATAACAGTCGAGTTCACGTTCAAACTGTTGTTACGTCTTGACGCTCAAGGTGACGAACGATTATCAGGATAGTTGTAATAGGTATACCATACTACATACCTCTCTTCATGTAGGGGTGTAGTAAGAATACTAACCCCTTCGATAAATTCCAGGTACTGCATTTGGGGCACAGGGTCTCCATTGGAATAACTTATCTTCAGCAATAAAAAAAATCAGGAACGTGCACTGCCCAATCTAGAGACTGGATTTCAGGGCGCATAGCTTGGGAAGCCCACATTACCCTACTGTGAACTCCCTAGGTTTGATACTCCAAAGAGTGTGCGAAAATTATTTCTACCCCGAAAAAAGTTGGGATGTTCATGAAATCACTAGTGAAAATCCAGTTGATAGTTCTCAATTCAGAGTTGGGTATTCTTTTTAATTTTTATTAATTTTAGGACAATAAATATCATTCATTAATAATTTTAAGGGTCGTGACTAACCTGAAAGAAAAATAACGTGAAAATAGTTTAAATTGTGCTGACATTTATTATTTTAGTCATGATTATCATTATTCTCTGCTAAGTTAATGTAGGACAATTATTAATGAAAATTATACTCAAGAAAAATAATCATGTGTCAAGGTTATGATTATGAGCTTGATGTAAAATTTACAGCAAAAAATTAAAAAACTATAAAACGTCAATGTCTATAAAAAAGTGTGTGTGTGCAATTCACATACGGCAGAAGTGAAACTTCAGAAAAGTAGATTACCTACATTTCATATAGGTATTAGTGTATCTACGAAAGGTCCAACAAAGAGGAAACGAAGATTATTTATAGGAAACACTGTGTACTTTAATTCTATCTCATTCTCTCGCAGGCTAAATCCTATTTATGAATATGTTTTCTCTTTTCGTTTCATCGAATTTTCAAATCACAACGGTGTTAGAGACATATATAATTGCATATACAATAAAGCGCTTTTTTCGCTGGAATGCTAAAGAGGTGTGAGAGGGGCTCGCCGTGACGCGATCTTGCGTTACAACAGCGGATGCATTTCTTTCTTTGTTTTTACAATTACATGTACAATGGATCGGGTCATTCATTAGTCTGTGGATCGAATTTACATTGTCCATCATGACAAGACTTATGTTTCAAGAATTGCGTATATTTTTCGCTGGCAGACTAAAAGGTTGACTTAAATTGAAGGCTAGTCGTGGACCGTCTCCCAACCTTTTTCAAGGGATGCCGGTGCACTCGGTCGCAGATTCCTATATGCAAGACGAGCGCTAGAAATTTCTATATTTCATTAAACTCTAACCTACAATATCAACGTCATTGCACCGTTTTGTACACTAAATACACTTTGTTACGTCAAATGCATAAAATAAAAATATAGGCACCAACTTTGATTATATACACGTCGTGGGCGAGGACGTGTATATAATCAAAGGGCACCAATATTAAAATATTTTATTAACATTACTATAATGTATTAACACTGGAGCAAGTAAAAAACAACGTGTCTCGCGCATAGTGTTTATTTTATACTGCCTACCTACATATAATAATATATTAATACACACAAACATTATCTCAATACTTATAAATTGGATTTTGTAGCCTACATTTCCTAATCGGCCGAGACCCCGGGCGCGGTGTTGATGGCTGTGGAGAAAGTTCACAGGGTTCAGACTCCGATTCAGAATCTGCAGTAGAAGATTCCTTAGGTGACTCTGCCTGTGACTGGTCGGGCAGAATCTTAACCTGAGATGTTTCCCTGTCATTGCTGTCTACTGACACTATATTACTCTCAGACACTGGACCAGTAAGAGCAGACGAAACCCTAGATCTACGCTTTAATTGATCGACATGCCTATGGACCGACTTACCCCCATCTGCAATCACTTGGAAGTTCGAGGGACCCATTGGTTCCCCGACTGTCCCTGGGAGTCACTTCTCTCCTTTCAAATATTGCCGATACGCCGACGCCGGCTGCACTCGCGTCGCATGTTACTGTGGCGTCTATGGACCGCACATAAACCGGTCTCGGAACATCACTAGTTTTGGAGCGTAATGTTACCCCTCACTAGTGTGCTCCGATCCCGCCACTATTATTATTCTGACATTTTCTAACAACAGAGATAACCTTTCTCGCAGCATGTATATATTTTAACATAACTCCAATGTTTGTTTGCCTTTATAAAACTTAAATATATAAAGTTAACCGAGAGGCATTTTCATTTGAGCACGCCAATGGCGGCCGTGCTCACCGATATCCCTCACAACTTTATATTACTATCGTATCAATGTCTTGTCAGGATCGTAATGCGCCAGCACCTCCGAGCCCAGTAGCGATTTTTTTATTTCTCTGTAGGCATGCTCGCAAGCCGACGTCCAATTCCATTTAACATGTTTTTTTAAAGTGCATTTATAGGCAATAAACGTTGGGAAAACTTATCTGTGAATTTAGAAAAGAAATTAACTAACCCTAGGAAGGAGCACAACTCCGAAATGTTTTGCGGCCTAGGCATATTTTTAACCGATTCAACTTCCTCGAGGTCTGCCTTCACACCCTTCCTAGATACAATGTGTCCTAAGTACTTAACTTCCTCTACAAAAAAGACACATTTAGATTTTTTTAGTTTAAGCCCGTTCTCTAATAAACGCCGGAAAACGACCTCTAAGGTCCTGAATTGATCAGCTTCCGTTTTAGTTCCGATTATTACGTCATCACTAAAAACAGCAACACAAGGAATATCGCCTAAAAGTTTAGTCATAATTCTTTGGAAAATTCCCGGGCTCGATGAGAGACCGAACACTAAAGGTGGCGGTTCGCGCCGCGACACAGACAAGCGACCGAGACAAGAGGCCACGACCGAAGACCGCGACAAGTGTCTCAGTCTCTTCGCGCCCGAACCGCCCGATACGTCAGTCAGTATCGGAGAGTCTGTCGATGTAGTCAGTTGATTTCAGCTATGCTCTTCCAAATATTATTTTTCAAATTTTCGTCTCTGTAGGAGTCTAGTCGTGCATCATTATATCGGAGGGTGCTGTCTGATCAGTTCAATCAGTGTATCACAGTCTTCATCAGAAAAAGTATTCATTTTAATGACTAAACACATGTGCTTTTTGAGCGCGACACGAGACACTACTTGTCCGGAGCGGCGACCGTCTCGCTGTCTCCTGTCTCGCGTCTCTATCTCCTGTCTCTGTCTCGCTCGCGAACTGTCGCTTATACATCGCCTAACGTCAAGGTGGCGGTCGCGGTCTTCGGTCACGGTTATCTGTCTCGGTCGCTCGTCTCTGTCGCGGCGCGAACCGCCACCTTAAGCGATTATAACGAAAAAGACCTCGATGCGTGTTAATAGTAGTGAATTGTTTGGATTCATCAAGCTCTATTTGATTATAAGACTGCGACAAGTCAATTTTGCTAAAGAATTGAGCCCCTTGTAAAGTAATTAACGCATCCTTAAACCTAGGCAGTGGGTATTTGTCAACAATTAAGACTGGGTTCAGAGTTGACTTGTAGTCTACACAAAGTCTGAGAGTACCGTCCGTCTTATTCACGGAAACCAACGGTGAGGAACAGTCGGAGCACTCAACTGGCTCGATGACGCCGGCGCGCAGCATCGCATATAACTCCGTGTCGACGAGCGCGCGCAATGCAAATTGCAAATGGCAGGGGCCAGGGGCCGCGCACGGCTGAACACGGGCGTCGCGTCCCCGCGCACCCGTAACGTCGCCTTGCCCCCCGTGAACCTCCCCAAGCCACCGTCGAACAGCTGCTTATATCTAATTAACAATTTATATAAATTACAATCAACCGAGCCATTAGCAAACTTATTCACAGGATACACAGAATTACTATTATACAAGTTATATAAAGGTACCTACCATACACAATTTAGAGAGCCACTGTCTCCCAATCAAAGAAGTAGTTCCGCCATTTATTACAAATAACTCTAAATTTTTGACATTTCCCTGATACGAGACAGAACACTATATATCCTAGGGGTCTAATGACAGAACCGTCATAAAATCTTAAACTAAGCTTATGGGGAATTATTTTCTTATTTTTAAAATATTTATTGTAAGTTATTTTACCCGCTAAACCGCCTTGAATTGCCCGAGCCAAGTACAGTGGCTCAAATTTCGAACGCCAAATTGCCCGAGCCAAGCACAGTGGCTTTGTGTCTCTCCCTAAAAATTTAAGAAAAAAACTTGACAGTTGTTCCCTAGGAAATAACGATTATATTTAACTGTCAAATTTTCATCGAATTATGTCAAAATTTTATAGCCATGCCATACAAAAATAAAATGAGAAAAAATTTTGAAGTTGAAGTTCGGACATTGTTGAATGATTGTTGTGAGCGGCTTTGTTTTGGTTTTTAGTATTGTTAATTTACGATCCAATATACAAGTGTGATACCTTTATAGAAAGGGCTTTAAAAATACTATGTTAATAGTAATGTTTTGTATGTTAAGTGAAACAAAAAACAAAATGTGTAAAACGAAAGTGATTTCACTGTGTGAATGAGAACTGTTGCAATAATGTTTACTTTTCTCAGTAATAGTAAATGATATAGCTATGATTTTTGCTTATTTTGTGAGAATATTAGTCTACATATGTATTGTATTACTATAATTGTAGGCCTAACTGTAGTATTTGCGCATCTGGGACATGTAAAGTTTTTCTAGAATTACGGCTCGCGTCGCCATTTTGTGTAAAAAATTAAATAAATTATTTTGTATGAAGAGTTGTACTGTTTTATTTTTTATCCTAATGTATATATAATAATCTTTGTAATAAACAATAAAAAACCCTATGTCATCGATTTAATTTTTGAATTATGAGCGTATAAACACAAGTGGTGCTCAAATACGCGCTACCTCTGTGTTCAGCGTATCGTAATTCTATACCATAGTTGAATAATTATAAACAAAACACTTAAATAAATAGCTCCATTCATAAGAAACATAAAAACATAACACATGTTTGTGTTTCAAGAGCCACTTGAGGCACAATTAATAGTTTTGTGAAAGGGACCGCCGCGGCGGAAGTGTAAACAATGGTCGGGGCAATGTGACGTCAATTTTTTAACGGTCACCGCGGCGTCGAGTTAGAGGCGTACCAGTGTCTATCTCCATGGGTATAATTCTACCATCAATAGATATAGGTAAACTCACCGCCTTATAATCACCAAGACAAAGTTGGTGCAACTCGATCATACTGTCATCTGAGTGCTGATCACATTCATAAGGCTCCTCGAGCGAACCAAAATTAAAACTCCTATCCGAGTGCTTCCGCATGGTTCCCTTTACCCCTGGACCTGGACATACCCGACGGAGATGACCTTGTCGTTTGCAACGGCTACAAACGAAGTCACGGTATCTACAGCTCCCGTAGTTGTGACTCGTCGATCTGCAGCCTTCACAGCCGCCGAATGCTGACTTCGATGTGGCTTGTTCCGCCGCCTGTCGTGTGCTACTCGGGCCACGGCTACCGCCTCGTTGCTGGAATGTGCGACGACCTCGCACCTCCCTAACTGCGTGAAGTTCTGTACTCTCGAACACATTCTTCACCTCCACAGCTGCTGCATCTCGTTCCGCAGCTTCCAAGGACATAGCTATCTTAACGGCTTTTGAGAAATGCAAATTTTCATCTTCCGCGAATAACCGTTGGCGAATGACGTCATTCCTCAATCCACAAACAAACTGGTCCCGAAGGTGTTCAGTTAATCCCTCCTTAAAATTACAGTTCCGCGCCAGTTTCTTCAGCTCTGCAACATAGTTATTTACATTTTCGTCGGTAGTTTGTCGCCGCTGTCGAAAACGGAACCTCTCGGCGAGTACCGACGGACTCGGTTGCAGATGATTACGTAGGAGCTCCGATGCCTCATTGTAGCTCAACTCCGATGGCTTCCGAGGGCTGGCGAGGTTTACCAGAAGTTCGTACGTTTCATCCCCCATGACGGCAATCATTGTAGGCAATTTCAAATCATCTTTAATGCCGTTGACCTTGAAATACATTTCCAGTCGATCCGCGTACAACGTCCACACTCCCGTTTTTACGTCGAACTCATTTATTTTCCCGATCGACATGATGATTACACGCACTATTATCCGTTATTTTCTAATTCGTCGCCAGTTTAATGTATTTAACTCGGGAGCAAGTAAACAACGTGTCTCGCGCAAGTGTTTTATTTTATACAGCCTACCTACATATAATAATATAAATTAATACATCACACTTACTATAAAGTGAGCCGCCAGCCTGTTTGCTGTTCCGCAGTAATAAAAAAAGACAAAATTACATTAACATATCATAAAACCGGATGAATAGGCACAAAATAGAATTTCTTGAACTAAAGCAGTGGTATCAGTTTAGTTAACAAAATTGATGTAGTACTAGTACGATGAATGCGAGTAGTGGTCTTGAAAGACAAAATACGTCAAGTCAATGATGTACCTGTTACTTGGTAACGAATAGCTGTAATAGTAATAGGGTTCGTATTATTTTTTGCTTTCAAGTTTCAAGTTCAATTCAAATTTCAATAGGCAAAGAGTAATAGTAACACATACTTATTAACTCCATGGTAACACTTCAACAGGCTTCAAAGATGATGTATTAAAACCACGTTGCCAGATGGGGGGACTCCCTGCAAATTCGGGGATTTTTTCGATTATGGGTGGGAAATTCGGGGGAAAGATTCTTTGGGGGGACCTACGGGGGAAAAAATTAAGTTGGGAGAAATTTTGGAGATTTTTTAAATGCCAATAATTCATCCACATACACAATTACCATCATTACAATTATTATATTATATATTTTTATCTTATAATTAATTATATGTTTATTTATACATAAACTTCAATTCAATCGTTCATTAATAATTTAATTCATTCATTCGTTCGTTACTATGCCACCTCTGTCTTTTTACTCATGTTGCTGATTGACGATTGCCGATGCGATAGCAAGAGGCGAGAGTGCTTAAGAGTTTCGTTATTTCGTTCGTGTTGGATTGTTAATGGTTTGTTACTGTTTCTTGTTGTTGGTTGATTTTGATGTTGTGTTGTTCATTTCATTTTCCAAGTTTTCTTCTTACGAATTGTTTAAAGCGCAAGCAAAATGTCGAAATCTAACAAGTCATATGTCAGAACATACCGGAAAGAATGGGAAGACGAAGCGGTATTTTCAGGTTAGTAAACAATGTTTTTACATATTATCGTAGGTATTAGTATCGTATTTTACCATAAGTAGATACATATGTTCTTCGAAAGGCAGCTGGGAGGAAGTGGATGGAAGAGACGAAGATCGGGCTCAGTGGCATGCTTTGGGAGAGGCCTATGGCCAGCATTGGACTTCAATAGGCTGGTGATGACGATAATGATGATGAGCTATGTTCTGTTGAGTACCAGGTTGTTATTAAAGAAACTTTACTTGGAATGAAACATAAGTAATCATTAATATCGTAATAATTGGACTTCAGAATATTTCAAAAAATAATAGTGTCCCTGTTTAGACATACTACGAGTATTCTATATAGCAACTTACTCAGTACATTAACATTTTATTTTTATAAAACAGATCGTCCTGTTCATGATGATGTCCATCATATGTTTATAAAATAGAGATATACCATGTCCTATCAAAAAGTTACGTAAGTAAAGATGAAGTTGGTGGAGGCAAATTAAAAACTACGTTTGCATTGCATTATTTTCTTTTGTGATTTGATTATTGTGTGAATGGGTTAATACCCATCAATATGTTGGTCGATGGGTGGTGGTACAATTATAATTCACTGGAATGCACTAACTAATTGAGTATTGGTGTTGGTTAAATAAGACGAGTAAACTAACTAGGGTTTGGGTGAGCCATATCAGTCGTTTCATTGTCTGTCTGGCTTTCTGCCCTGCCGCCTCCTGCAGGAAAAAGTAGCAGAGCAGGTTTAGTGGCTGTTTTGTACATCTGTCACTTGAGTTTATGCGGCATTTTATTTTATATTTGAATTAACTCTAAAAATGAGGTAAACAATAAAGAATTATCTATCTAGCTACTTTTGCTTTTTTATTTCTCTTTTTAAAATAAGTAAAAACTGTTCAAGGGATTTTTTTTCCAAAAGCTTATTTTCGGGGATATTTCGAAAAAAGTTGGGGGAAATTCACATGGCCATCTGGGTCATCTGGCAACACTGATTGAAACTACGTTAAAAATAAAATGTTTTTTTAGTTCATAAGTTCTACATCAAATACAAATACATGTGACTTTTTTGAAGTTTTTCGATTTTTTGGTCAATGTTTATAAATTGATTATATTTGAAAGTTATGGAGTAACTTTTATTTATGTAAGTAATTTCATGGATGTAACCTTAATTTTAGCGTAGTCATATATTTTTATACTAGAGAATGTATGTAGTTAAATATCAAATAATTTTTATGTATGTAGGTAAATAAAAAAATGAGTAATTTGCACCTAATGTCCTTTGTGGTCTAGTAAATACTACTTGAACTGTTCCTGGGATGGAATAATGGAGTTTCGTAGATAATTGCAGACATATCACAATATCTTAGTTTTCCTAGACATTTATGAAAATAGTGCGAAAAACGCTTTAACCATAGAACTACTAACTGGGGTAGATATCTTCACAGATTAGTACCGCGTTTAATGAAGATTTGATCATTTTACAACACTTTAATTTGTTTAAATCGACTTTTCACAATTAAACTTTAATAAAAATAAATTTGCTCTTCACAATTCTATTTGGCATGAAAAAACTCAATATTCATATACTTCAGTAACATTATTGTTATCAGAACAGTTTATAGGATTAAAAAGCTCTTGGGGTATGTATCCCAATTTGTAATTTGCAGGGAAAAAATAAGTTTGTATTTCTATGGTCTAAATTAAGTTACTATCATTTTCAAAGTTATATATGTTTGTATTTATTATCTTTTAGTTTTGGTTATAATTAAAGTACAAGCACATCTGTAGTGTGCATAAATTTCAATATAGAATTGGTTATGAATAGACATTCATAATTATCAACAAAATCAAGCTTGTCTAGGCTATATACCTACGAGCAAGGGACATAGCAATGACCAAAAGTCGATACTGTTATGTCTCTTCTTAAGGTTTTAGATGGTGACCAAGGTTTTAGTTGGTATACAGCTGCGACTTCCGCTGGGCTATAACATTTCAACCAGTACCACAAAGGTGACCGCTGTAGGGTTTGAACTGTGAGGCTGACAAACTACTTTGACTTCCCCCGAAGTTCCAGCATGGTACTAGTCATTTGGTTTCCCCGGTATACACAAAAAAAAAAACAATATAAAATATAATATGGGTATTTTTCCATAATATTGTCTTCTTCTTGCCCCTATCCCAAATGATATGGGCTCAGCACAACATGTCCTGTCCTTCCACTCTCCTCTATTAGCCGTCATCTGAACATTTACCTTTCTTAACCATGTCATCTTTTACACAATCCATCCATCTTTGGTCTACCCCTCCTCATGTATCCATCCCCTCTCATTTGTAGCATCCTCCTTGTTACATGATGTTCCTCTCTTCGCAATATTATATTTGTTAATATAATACTATGAAAAATTAATAATGAGTGGATACAAATCGAAGGGTAACCAAAGAAAAGCTGGATATATTGTGTAATAGGTGATATGGTGAAATAAGTTGTGAACTTGAATGACGACTAATAAAGGAGTATGGAAAGAAAGAACATGTTGTGTTGACCCCATATAGATAGATAACTTTTTATTGTATACTCAATTTATCTATATACATACAAATTCTTACAACTAATACACAATAGGCAGGTTTATCGCTTAATGCGATCTCTTCTAGGCAACCTTTTAAATCTGACTTGGTTTAGAAACTTAAAGCATTAATCTTAGTGGACATACAAGTATTAAGTAACACATTTTGTGAAGATTTTTGATTCTAATGAAATGCGCCATAGCACTTAATGTCAGCGAGACAGCAACCCGAACGGGTGCACACATGATGGCACTGGCGCAGATTCAAAATTACTTAGATATACTTACATTAGTTTAAGAACTTAGTTATTAAGATTAATAAATAAAAAAAATGTGTGTGTCAGCTCAGACGCACGACTGGAGTTTACTACATTCATTAGTAGATTTTACTCTCACATTTTTCTCATACCGGGCGCCTTATATATGAAAATCGATTCTTAAGGAGTAAACTCCAAAAGGTTTATTATTTTTTGCTTTTCAGTGGATTAATTGTTTTTTTATAAAGTTTTATTTTATATTTTTTTTGTGGCTATGATCTACTAATTACTACATGCATAAATAAATCAATTCTGTCAAAACTTATGCATGGTCATAAATATAATCAGTGAGTGAACAATCAATCATTCTCTGTTTTCATACCCTTAGGGTTGGAAATTTTTTCCCAAATTTATATGGGACCAACATCCGGGTATACCCTTTTCAATAAATCTCCAAAGAATTTTTAAAATCTAACTACTCTGTAAAAAGTCATGCATGGTCATAGATATATATACGCGTTGACTTGAGAACCTCCTCTGATTTTTTTGTCAGTTAAAAAGAATAGTTACTTTAGGTTTTGTTCGAACCCCACATCCGCCCATGTAATGTTTTACAAGACCCCCCTTCCCCCAAATTGCTATAAGTAATACTTAATGCTCCCTTAGGTGGTCATTTTATGCCATTGAAAGGAGATATTTTATTATATGAGAGGATGATACAGATCTATTGTCACAATTATTTATTGATTTTCTTTTCAGTCGATGATCTCATGATGTGGGAATTCAAAGTTTGTAGAGGCTGTTTAAGCAGGACAGACAAGCTCGAAAAATGTAATGATCAAATTAAGAAGATATACACCAGTGTTTCTGGATTGAAGGTATGTCTAATGGAATATAATAGCCAAGTTGTATCACATTCGGAGATGTAGGGGACCCAATTTCAAGTTCCCCGATATCATGTTCCCTTGTGCATATTATGGCATTGTGAGGAAACCTGCTTTATTATATTGCTGAGGAGCAGCAGCGTCAGCAGCAGGCTGACGGCCCATCGCCTATGGATGTTTATGATACTAGGGGCACAGCAAATACGCTGCTGTCCCATAAGGGTACAGGACTAATGCGGGAACACAACAGAAGGTTGTTATGGCAGCATAACAAAGATAAAGATCCGTTGTCATACAGCTCAGCCTGGCGCCCTACCGCGTAGACAGAGGTTGTTTTGTTGCCTTTTATACAAACTGATCTCGGCAGCAAGGGTTAGTATTTGTACTCTGCCTTTGCACTGTGACCATTAACCGTACCGATATCTTAACTAAGTGTCCTCTTGAGGGAGGCGTGAACCCTGCAGTGGTATGTTTTGGCCTGTTATTATATTATAATATCATAAAACTCAATGAACTAATAACTTAGCGAAAGAAAATCTAACAGTTCTTTGTTTCTTTTCATCCAGATTGAAAATGCCGACGGCTACCCAAACTACTTTTGTGTTGAATGTATATTTTTATTGAAGAAGGCGTTTCATTTAAGACGCAAAATGCTACGTGCCTTCTATGTAATGAAAGAGATCATTCTGAAGAAGAAACAGGCAAGTATTAAATGCTGATTTGTAAGTTCAGAGATTCCTGGCCTTTGATGGAATGTTGTCGGTGGATCTTCAGCCAGTTCTTTGGAGGACTTGGGAGTTGTGTTGACGATAAAATGAGATTTCCATATCTCCATGTCTCCATATCCTAAGAATAAATAGATGCTAAGACAATGAGATAAATCAATGTAAATGTATGAGCGAGACGAAAGAGGTGCTGTTGCACGTCAAGCATCATCTTTATACACACACACACACACACACACACACACACACACACACACACACATATATATATATATATATATATATATATATATATATATATATATATATATATATAATTGTTCTGTGCTTGCGTATGTGACTTATTTAACGCTAGGATGACGATCCTAGGGTTTGATTTCTGAAATTTCTTACTTCTCTTTGCATGGTCGAATATCCTTTACAACTTAAAGCCAGCCCTTTTTGGGTCTACTCCTGTCAGAGCCCGTTTGTTGCCTTAAGGCGACGACAAGAGACTTTTAATGATTTTATTCTGAAGATCACATCTAAACGAGTGGTGTTAATGAACTGGAAAAAATATATGTTAAATTTGAGCATTTTCTCAATAACTTAATATGTGAATATTTTAGATTATGTTTATATTACATAGTGTAATTAATTTGTAAAGTTAGGTCTAACGCAGATAAAAATCTGAGAATCACGTAAAAACTATCAAGCGTATTTTTATGAAACCTTCACCATCTTAAACACAATTTAATTACCCATCTTTTAATATACGACTTTTTATTTCAAAGTAAAAGGATAATATACAATTATGCTTTTTCGAATAATCTTTATGCTCGGGCTAGCAGGGGCCCTTGCGGGCGACGGGCGGCAGTGCATCGCTGACCACTGTCACGGGTAGACGTTGACGCTCGGAGCAATCACTAAACGATTTAACTCTATTATAAGTTTCGCGCTAAAATGGCTGGTAAATCTAGATTACTAAAAAAGAAACGCCAAACGCTCGCAAAAAATAGATTACTAAGGTAAGTAACGTGTTCTCAATCATAATTATCATTTGTGTATTTTAGCACATTGATGTAAATTGGACCAGATAAATTAATCATAACATTTAATTGTTACATATATTATTATTTTTTATTTTACTAAGTGACATTATTTTCTTTTTAGGAGATTACATAATAACAAAGATAATCGCGACGTAAATGAGGAGACAGAGACGAGGTGTGTATTGTAGTGTAGTATGACAATACTACATCGTAGTCGGGACAGTCCGGATTCGAGTTTTAAAAATATTTGAATGCTATTACTATTGTCACTGTATAACTAAATATAAATACATTTATATTGTAGGTCTGAATTTACAGAAACGCTTGGAGTGATTAAAGGATCTTCCCATATTGACAATGAAAATGAGAACAAGATTGTTGACAAGTAAATGCATATCTAATTCAATATTCTGATTTTAGCATATTTGAAACCTAATTCTATTAACTTATATTAATTACTATAACTGTTACAGTTCTCAAGTAACCGAAACGATATTTGCTGAGCAGGAAGATAGCTTTCAAATGGATATTGAAAACGAGAAGTCAAATTCGGTCAGGTAAACGTATTATTATTTCTATGATGTCAGGATAGTCTGTCAATATAAAGTTTTATATAGTAAAACTCTCGATAAATAAAATTAATAAAAAAGGGGAAAATTTTCAATATAATATTGCAGAACCCGTGAGTGATAGCAAAGAATGTGAACAATAAAAGATATTACAAAACAAATGTTAAAGGCCTTATTCTGTTTAATATTGCAAAATTCTTATTATGTATATTTCCTTTTCAGAAATAATCAAGAAATAGTGAATGGAATGCGAATATTAAATATTAAACATTTTTTTAAAGAGCTTCAAGAAATATCTTCACATGGTAATATAGACTGTGGTTTGAAATCTGTAGAAATTATATCTGAACGAAAACAGGGCCTTGTTTCTAAACTAAAACTAAAATGCAACATGTGTAACGAAACTTTTGTCATTTGTTGCAATGATCCTGAAATTGACTTAAATATTAATACAGTTGCGGGTGCAGTGGCAATAGGTTGTGGCTATACACAGCTTAATGAATTATTGGCAGCAATGGACTTGCCTCATATATCCTATGAGTTATTTAATAAAAGAATGGGAACAATTAACAAAGTTTGGGAAAAAGAAGCTTTGAATTCTATGAATGAAGCCGCTAATGAAGAACGTCAAATGGCTTTGGAAGACGGTAGAGTTACTGAAAATGGCATTCCATATATTGACGTTATTGCAGATGGATGTTGGGGAAAAAGATCTTATAAAAAAAATTACTCATCCCTATCAGGCGCAGCTGCGATAATTGGGAAAAGAACTGGAAAAATTATTTATATGGCAGTGAAAAATAAATACTGCTGCATATGCGCCCAAGCTGCCAAGAAAAATGTCACACCTAAGGAGCATGCTTGCTATAAAAATTATTCTGGTAAATTCATAATATTAAATATGTTGTAATAATAATAAAGAAACTAAAATTTTATGGTTGGAATAATTATTACTTTATTTTCAGGTCCTTCAACTGGAATGGAATCCACGATCTTGGTAGAAGGATTCAAGAACAGCATAGAAATGCATAATTTAATATATTCAAGGTTAATATCAGATGGTGATGGAAATACTTATGCAAAATTGTTACAGTCAAGGCCGTATGAAAATATAACAATTGAAAAAATCGAATGCCGCAACCACCTGTTAAGAAACCTTTGCAATAAGTTACAAGCTCTTATCACTGACACGAAATATTTAATTAAATACAGAAAATATATAACAAAACAAAGAATACTGTCAATAAGAAAGGTAATAGTAACCGCTATAAGAAATTATAAAAATTCTGGCAATGTCACTAGTTTACATAATGATATCATGTTAGCCGCAGAACATGCATTTGGAGTTCATACTAATTGTAAGACATATTTTTGCTCGAAAATGGGAGAAGATGACAACATAGACAGAGATATTTTCACAAACAGTTTGTGGCATAGAATAAAATTTGTATTGACACATATAGCTGCTCATGCAAGAAGCTTGATTGAAGACGTTGACAGCAACACTGTGGAGCGCTTCCATAGTATTGTTGCAAAATTTGTAGGGGGTAAGCGGGTAAATTTTTCCCAGAAGAACCAATACCATATGCGTTGTAATGCAGCTGCTTTATCATTTAATACCCATAAACCTTTATCGTTGTTGCAAAAATCAATCACGGGCAGGAGTCCAAATGGTGAATTAAAAAAGATGGAAATACGTAAACAAAAACGCCTACATTTAACAAAAAATTATCATAGAATAAAGAAGAGATTACATGAACACTACACAGAAAGTAATAAAAACTATGGTGAGCAATGTTCAAGACCGGATATGGATGATGATATATTAGAGGAATCAAAAAAAATATTTTTAGCAAATTTGGCGGAAACTGCCAAACAAAGAGAACAAATAGAAAGGAAGACTATATTACAAAGTGGTTCTAGTGAGTGGCTAGAACTACGAAGACGGATTTTGACCGCTTCCAACTTTGGACGTGTTATAAAAAGACGCAATGACATAAGTTGCTGCAATTTAGTTAAAGATCTTTTATATAAAGAGTCTATAGGACACATTAAGTCTATAAAACATGGACAAGACAACGAAAATTTTGCGAAAGAACAATTGTCGAAACAAGAAAATATTAAAATAGAACCGTGTGGACTTTTTCTTGATGAAGAAATACCCTTCCTCGGCGCATCACCAGACGGTATTATTAATAAAAACACCATTTTAGAAATAAAATGTCCACTCACAGCTTACAAACTAGGACTAGATAAAGCCATCCATGAAAAAAAAATATTGTTTTATAAAAAACTGGTAAACGGTAATTACATAATAAACAAAGAACATAATTGGTGGTATCAAATACAGGGACAGCTGCATATAACAGGAAAAGATAAATGTATGCTTGGTATTTGGTCTGGTGAAAACTTTCCTGTAAAAATTGAACTAATTTACAAGGATGACGCTTTTTGGGACACTAAAATGAAAAATAATTTAATTAAGTTTTATACAGATTGTATGCTTCCCGAACTGGTTGATCCTAGATATACGAGGAATATGGTAATTAGGGACCCCTCTTATATAGTTAGTGCCATACACGGACGCAAAAGGAAAAAGGAAGAGGAAAAAGAAAATAAAAACAAACTAATAAAAAAACGAGCAGTGACGGCTGAAAAAGAAGACAGTATAGTTGCTGTGAAAGTATTAAATTTCGAGGAGTTTTAAATAAAATCCTATAAATACCTAATTCGCTTTTTTATTTATAGTTACAAAACCTGTAGACAGAAAACCTGTGTTCGTTTGATATAATTATATTTTCCGTTTATTGAAATACCTATATTATATTATATCCGACCACAGGGAATGATATAAGATACAGAACATGAAACAATAATCCTAACTAATATTAAATAAGCGGTTAAAAATTTCATGATTATTAGATAGTCTTCATAATCTGTAACGTATGGTTACCCAACGAACTTCTCTAAAATGTACAATTACGTCGCCTGCGAATTTTCAATGCGGGTTGCGGGGGGGCCCCGCGCGTGCTACTCTCACTAGCTCAAACTCCTCCCACTCGCTCAAGGTCGCTAGCACTTAGTGTCGTCTTAAGATGTGATCATACCAGCATAGGCGACACTCGTGCAATTTATCCACAATGTTACGGATATGAAGGCTCACGCGAATACAAGTTTCTAATACGGTCCTTCCATGTTACATGCAGATCCTGCTTCGGTCGCTCCGGTTAGGATACATACCCATACTACGAGACATTGGTTTGTCAGTGTTGTCAAATTTTTACCACCTCTAGTTTTTACGTAGTAAATTATAATGGTTTTCAATAATTTATTAGAAACTGAAAGTTCTGGCTAATTAACGCCAAAAATGCGCATACCTATAGTTACATGAAAAACTTAAACTCTAAACGCCCTATATTTGAATATTTTATCCGGGCGGGCAGGGGCGGAGAAAGAATACTGTCCTCTGCGGTTGGAGTCGGCCTACGTAGTAGGGCCTCGCCGTCTGGATGGCGACCACCTTTGGACTTAAGTATGCCACCATAATAACCTTGTGTTGTTTTCTGGCCTTAGTGACCCAAGTTCCTGTACCCTTATGGGACCGCAACGTGTTCGCGATGCCACTGGTATTACAAACACCCATAGGCGACGGTAACTGCTAAATTTTAAGCGGGCTGTCAGCCTATCTGCTGTCCTACAGCTATAAAAAATATATATAGCTCGAAATATTCGATATTTCCTTTATAGAATATTGACCCCTGTAACCAAGCAAGGTTTCTGTTACCATATTCTCCATATAATCTAAATACATGTATTTTTTAGTTAACGCAACATGATATATCCACAGTAGATAGACGACGCACAAATTTGTTAAGCAACATTTGTTATTGGAAGTCCCATAAAAGTGGTTTCTACAACACTCAAAATATAACCATAGACAATATTACTCCGTCCAAAGAAAAATGTGTTAATGTTTTGGAATCGTATAACCCTATAACAACAGGCCATGTTAAGCATATAATAGACATAAGACCCATTGTTGAAATAATAGAAGATACAGATAAAGTTGAGAATATAGAACAGGTCACCGAAGAAGAGAGAGAGTGCGACTATACTGAGGAGACATTGGGTACGTATTTTTTTTATTTGGGGGGCCTTTAAGTATTATCTAAAAGCGAAAACTTCTTTAGGCGTGTTGAGCACTTTTTGGGTGAACAATTTTTGGTTTGTAAAGAAGTGTTAATGACTAATTTAAACTTTAATCCTTGATCATAAACACTTCTTTATAAACCATAAATAATTGGAAAATGATAATCTAATAGCTAGATAGAAATAATAGACGATACAATTCACAAGTTACTTAGTTTTCACTTCTATCAGCAGTCCCCAAAGACTGCCCCGCATGTTTTATTTTTTATAGATTTTTAACCCTCCTTTCTCTCCTTATCATACGCGATATAAAAATTTTCTGTACCCTCCCCCCTCCCCTCCTAAAAGTTACATAACACCCAAGTAATTATTTTTAACTAACTGGCACATTTATGTTGCGCAAATTACCGGAAAGTTGTTAAAAAAATAATAACGTACAATACGATCGGAGGAATTCCCGTTAGGCCTAGGCCGCACTACGGTTTTTTCCCGGGAGCGGTTAACCGCATAACCGCGAAACCGCTCGAAACGTACACACTACGATTATAAACCGCGAAACCGCCCGTATTTTTTTACAGTTTGAAGATGGATTTCAAAAGAGCAGTATGTATTGTTGCTCTGATACTAAGAAATAGAAAAAAAAGACGACAACGAAAATTTCGCAAATATTGGGTCTCACTAGCCGTAGATTCGAGAAAGGTTTCTTTCAGAAAAAGTATAAAATTTTAAGAAAACATCCAGAGAAATTTTTCAAATACTTTCGAATGTCAGTAGCCAGCTTCGATAAAATTTTGCACATTGTGCGTCCATACATTACCTTCATGGATACAAAATTTCGCAAATGTATTTCACCAGAGGAGCGTCTGTCTGTGACGTTGAGGTAAGAAATAATAATATATTAATTTATAGGCATTTTTATTGTTAAAAAAATATAACAAAATTATTGTTCTTGAAATTGCGACAGATAATTGGCAGCTGTAGGTTCTTCTTGTTCATTTTGTGCATATTGCAATTGTTGTTCTTGTTGCACGAGTTCTTGAAGGGAATGCACGGGTGCTTGTAATGTTGATAGAATAGTAGTATTAAGTGGCAAATAGATGGTTTGTTTTGCAGGTCCTGACACAAGTTGTCGCACTGGTGTTGAAAATGGTGGCATTATCGGTATGGTTGGAGGTGGAGAAGGGGAATATATATAATATGATTGTGGAGCCGACGTTTGCGTGAATGATAAATGTGATCTTGGTCTTTGATTACGAATTGGTGTTTCGAATGGATAGAAAGATTTGGCTTTTTGCAAAATATTCATAATTTCTACTTTGGCAAAATGTTTCTGATCATCATTAAATTTCCGTAACATTGGCACATCATTTGTGAAAAGTTTATATCTTCGTCATATTCACACGTATTCTCCTTTGTATTCAAAAAATTTAACAATTTTTGTTCATAATCTTCACAATTACTTCGACTTTTGGAAGCCTTCTTACAGGATGGGGTTCGATTACTATTCATTAGTGGAAGGTTTTCAGATAAGTCAGTATCAGGATTATCTTGTGAAGTAGATTCGATATTGCTGCTAGTCTCCCTTTTTTGTAAAGATGGTACCAAAAACAACAGAGAATCGAAATGAACGTACTTTTTCTTTTTTATAGCACCTTGACCAGATTTACCACGTTGCATAGCTAATTCTTTAGAAAAACTGTCGCGCATATTCTTTCATTTCTTTTGTATTGTACTACCTGTAACAAAAATAAAAATATAATAATATAATGTTGTTTTTTCAGGTATCTTGCTAGTGGAAATAGTATGAAGTCGTTGTATTTTGAATATTTGATCGGCACAACAACTCGTAAGTGAAATAATTGAACACACATGCAAGAGTTTGTGGATATGTTTGCAACCTACATATATGCCTGAAAAAACAGAAGAAGATTGGATAAATATAGCAAAACATTTTTTTGAAAGAACACATTTTCTTAATTGCCTTGGTTCCATAGATGGAAAACATATACGAATAGAAAGGCCAGAAAATACTGGTTCAGAAGCCTTCAATTACAAAAAGTATTATTCTTTAATATTATTAGCTATAGCTGATGCAGACTATTGATTTGCTGCTATAGATGTTGGAGCATATGGATCGAATAATGACTCTAGCGTTTTCAAAAACTCAAATTTTGGCAAAAGATTTTTAACAACCAAATGCATTTACCAGAATCTGCAACATTACCTGATTATGAGGAAGTCGGACCATTACCGTTTGTTTTCGTAGGCGATGAAGCTTTTCCACTTACGGAGCACTTAATGAGGCCATATCCAAATAGAAATTTATCCATAAAACAAAAAGTTTATAACTATAGATTATCTTATGCCAGAAGGACTGTCGAATGTGCATTTGGGATCATGGCAAATAAATGGCGTATTTTACATAGACCATTAGATGTGAAATTAGAATTTTGCGACCACATTATTAAAGCTTGTTGCATATTGCACAACTTTGTGAGACAACATGATGGCAAACAGTTTAATGAATCATCTCAAGTTTCAGAGCTGCATGGTATTGCTTCAATTCGTACGCGTTCTAGCAATAACGTTATAGATGTAAGAAATTTGTTTGCTGATTATTTTACATCTACTGCGGGCGCGTTGAGTTGGCAATATGAAAATATTTAAAAAATATTTCACCCTCAGAACTATAGTAACTACTTAATGCCAAAAACAGAATTGTCACTGTTAAATCAAAACAGGGTTTCCCTAAAAATAACAAAACTAAAGTAGCTTTCGTTATAAGGGTTCGACTTTTTTAGTTTGAGTTGTTTATTACAAAGGTAATAAATAAATACTTTTTTTTAAAACTTACCTTTCTTTTTTTTCTCAGCCTCCGACAGTGTTATCCAATTATTGACTACCTTGTGATAAACTTCCTCCCAAAGTTTATTTTTCATATTCCGATCACTGTATTGACGCAAAGTAGTGTCGTATAAAGCTGGTATTTTCTGAACTTCCACGATGATTTTTTGGGATAAACTTTCGTACTCTGCATTTGAAAAAGACTCCGACTCGGTCGACGACATAATTGCAATGGAACGACAACACAACTATTCTTCGCGGCGGTCGGCCGAATACTAGCTAAAAAACCGCCCGCGGTTAACGCATAATGCGTGTGCGTCCACTTAGTTCTATGGATTACAAATTTTGCTACGGTTTATTACCGCGACAATTTTGTAACATTTCACGGTTTTAAAATCAGTCGCGGGTAAAAACCGCAAGTGCGGCCGGTTGTATTCGTTTTCGTGTTTCACAAACTCACACGGTTAATAACCGCTGCGGTTTCACCGTGGTGCGGCCTAGGCCTTAAACATAAACGCTTTACTCCGTCCAGGGGCGAATTAAGAATACCAACTAACCTTGCAGCCGGGGTCACAAGTAGTAAGTAAGTAGGGCCACAAGCCCATTTGGATGGCAACCACCCACCACCCCCTGGGTCTATAAATACGCCGTCATAATAACCTTGTGTTCCGCCATTAGTGACCCAAGTTCCTGTAACCCTATTGTGTTCGGGGTGCTTCTAGCTTCGCAAACATCCATAGGCGACGGAAGCTACTTACTAAATGGGCCGTTAGCTTGTCTGCTATTTCCTCAGCAATAAAAAAACCCTCCATATTAAAATTTGAGAAGTTCAAACATGAATCTTCCGACTCCTCATGCTCTTCGGAATCCATAGTTACGAGTCTACTTTGGGTCTACTCGTCCTGCGACGAAGAGTAAATTGTTGAAACCGGGATTTAAAGCGAAGATGATGATGATTTTTATATTTTCAGACGTAGCCAAGGAAGACGTTGATCTGAATAATGTATTTGAAGATTTGGTTGATGATGGCAACGAGTCTGATTACTCATTACCAGATTGTTTTGTTGAGAATGACACGAATAGAAAAAAGGTATGCAAAATGCACGCACTCACTCACACACGCACGCATACACACGCTAACACGCACGCACACACACATAAATATTATATACACTAGAAGCTCTTTAAGTCGACTACGCAAGTTGAAAACCTCCCTTTAATTCTAAAAAATGTTGTATTCAAATTATATTATTTGCATCAAAAGACGGTTGTTTAAGGTTGTAAGAATGATGACATACGAGTAATACAGTGCAACATGTTTTATGCCTCTTCTTCTTGAATGTGACAAGGGGCAGGGGGTGGGGTTGTTCAAAAGTTTTGTGACGTCACGATATGAATGAATACGAAATGAATATGTAGGAGTGGGTCCAAAGTCCATGGGCACAAGATGTTTAAGTTTTGTATTTTAAATTAACATTATTAATCGTTTATTGTTTGATTTTATGTTTTGCTACTTCAGCGCTAGATGGCGCTGTGAATTAATCTATACAAATAAATAAAATTGGATGGTCTGTTTGTAATATTAAATAATAACTGCATTTTACTAAGTGCATTCGGAGGTATACACGGTACATATACAAAAACAACATTTTTTACAATTTTTGTCTGTCTGTCTGTCTGTTTGTTCCGGCTAATCTCTGAAATGGCTGCACCGATTTTGATTATATCAAGGAGTAACTTAGGCTATTTTTATTTTAGAAAAAAAAAAGTTTTTGTTAAAAATGATAAGTTTCGGAAATTGTAAAGTCCAATTTAAGTTGACCTCAGATTTATATCATCAATCATATGAAATAGGGTTCAGCTTAGGCTGGACATTAAGGTTGAATTTCCAATTTAAGTTAAATTCAGATTTATGTCATCATCATCATCACTCATATGAAATAGGGTTTAGCTTAGGCTGGACTTTGTAGGTTCGAACGTACGTATTCGATAATACTGACTGTGCATATTTCATTTATATTTTAGGGTTTGTAATCCAAAATAAACCATAAGATATATTTAAAAAATTCTGCCCAAAATCACTATTCCACGCGGACGGAGTCGCGGGCACAGCTAGTACAGTATATATTTGCTATTTACCTTACAGAATCAACGGTTGAAAACCTCGAAAGTGATAAAGCCCGAATACACGTGGTGTAAGAACCTAGAGAGAGCCAGTGAGATGTTGTCAATGTGTGACATAATACCGACTACTGACGAGGAGCAGAAGGAGATCTTCGAGTTGCGCAAGCGCCGGCCTTCGTACACGACAGCCCAGTTCAAGTGTTCCATATGTGTGACGATTTACAACAACATTGAAAGTTTGAAGGAGCATATCGTTCGGCATAATAATATGGTCAGTGTTTAATATAATGCTAAAATATTATTTTTTAAATTTAATTTGCTGCCATAATCGAACTTTGCGCTGATTGGTCGGCCATATTTCGGCCCCCGCACTCGCAGCCGCCGCCATTGGACCATTTGAGGGTACGTCGAAGACTCGTTCATTTAATAATTTATAATAATGACATATCTAAATCGTGTTTGACGGCTTTTTTTTTATAGCTGTAGGACAGCAGACAGGCTGACGACCCGCTTAAAATTTAACAGTTACCGTCGCCTATGGGTGCGTGCGACACTTGGTCTTAAGTATGCCGCCATAATATACTTGTGTTGTGTTCCGGCATTAGTGACATAACAGCGTGTTCGCGATTCCACTGGCGTTGCAAACACCTATAGGCGACGGTAATTGCTAAATTATAAATGGACCGCCAGCCTGTCTGCTGTCATACAGCAATAAAAAAAGTATAACTTAAAAAATTTCTTCGATGATGAGATGGAAGGTTTGTAAATACGGAATCCCATTTTCAGGTCTCATACAAGCATACGTGTAAGGTATGCTTGCTCAAGTTTCCTACTGAGGAGCTCTTTGAAATCCATCACTCGGAGAATCATAAATATCGATATAAATGTAAAAAATGTGATGTTGATATGTACAAGATGTAAGTTAAAATATATACAACTAAACTGCACGTCGCTACTGACAATAAAGAATAGCAATTTGCTCCTTCGAATGTAATTACTAATTAATACGAAACTTCATGAGTGGGGACAAACGTGAAAAGTTCCGCCATACGAATGAAAAAAGCAGCCCGTGTCCTTCTCCAAGGTACAATTTATATCGAAATTCATAATAATTGGTTCAGCCAGCGGTTTAGGCGTGAAAGCGTAACAAACAAACTCACTTTTGTATTTATAATATTAGTTATAGTCTGTGTGATACTTGACAAAGCGTCATCTAAGCTAAGAAAGCTGTAGATCGCTTGCGTTATAGGTACCTATTAGACAAGCGATACATACTTTTCTATTGTAGCAGCACCGCGCTTATCGAAAACAATCCGCGACGCGCAAAAGCACATCTTCTGTCTCGCTCACTTATTCAATAATTATTTACCTCTTTACCTTAGCATCTATTTATACACAATTGTTTCATATTGTAAGCATATTTTGTTAAATAAATAATGGAATCCTAGAACCGAATTTCGTTGCGAACACAACAACCAAGAAGACCTCTGACGTAGAACTCTGCCTACATCAACCAATCTATTGAAGGTCAGGAACCGCTGTACCTCCGAACCATTGTGATATAAATATATATTAAACATATACACCCAGACGCGGGACGGAATTCAAATCTGTGACCTGTGCATGCGTACTGAAGTGCATTAGCCATTATGCGACTGAGGTTATCAGTTTAAAATTGTTTTTTTTTTATAAAGGTAATTCATCTAACCTTAGAAGCCCTTAACCCCAGCGGCCGGGGTCGGCCTGTCGTAAAAGTCGACAAAACAAAACCTAGCTACGTGGTAGGGCCCCAAGCCCATTTGGATGCCAACCACTGGTCTATATGTATGCCACCATAATAACCTTGTATTCTGTTCCTATTGGTGACCCAGGTTTCAATACGCATATGCGGACAGCAGCGTATTCGCGGTGCCCCTGGCGTCCCTATAGGTGACGGTAAACTCTTACTGCTAAGTATGCAGTCAGCCTGTGCTTATCCCTTAGCGATAAAAAGCCTCGTATGCATACCAGGGTGCAGGCTAAGGTGGACGTGGTTAAATATTTAATTATTTGTTGTGGGATCGATCAATTAAACGCTTAGTTGAGAATCGAACTGAATTTATTGAAAAACTACCTGCAGATATATTCAGAAATATTAGTACACCACAAAAAACAGTTTATTGAGACATGTAAAATTCATAACAATTAAATCATTGGTCCCCAAATTAGGTTGACCTGTATCTTGGGGACCCGCTTCCGATTGATACAATACAATCTATGAATTTACGTAAACTATGTAAGCTTATTTCTTATTTCTATATTCTTATTTTAAAGGTGTATGCATGCATAAGGGCTGAGACACACCGGAATTGCAGCATCGCGGTGAGCACTTTCAGTGTGAAATAATTTTAAACTTTATTTACATACTTAAAAGATCAATATCGCTTGAAATAAAGCTTGAAAAAGTCGTGACGCAGCCGCCGCCCGCCCGCGGTGAATCGAACAGCCGCGCGCCACGTGCATCTTGTGCGGCCGCAAAAAGTTTGGAATTCTCCCAACAGTCGTCGTTTCTTCCATAAGTCATGGACCCATATATCCCTTTTTCTTTTTTTCCTTTGTTTGTTTCTTTCTTCTCCTTCTTCCGCAAAAGTGCTATAATAAACAATTCCATCATGTTCACTCCAAACACACGAGTATCATTGCCGAATGAAGAAACTAAACTAGTCAAGAGGAGATTAGGCGTGTACAGTCTGGAGAGCGCGCGAGGCCGCCAACGGCGACGGCCTCTGCCATTCCGGTGTGACTCGACGCTAATAAGTGTGTGTGTGCGTGCGTGCGTGCATGCGTGCGTGTGTGTGTGTATTAATAATTCGTACACTCAAAAAAATTTCTGTTTCATCATAGTCTAAGTTGAGTAGCCAATTATTTACTTTTCTTTTACATTGTACTTTATTTAATTCGTGAATATGTAACCGCAGGATGGATAAGGTGTTCACGTATTTCCAAACGCATTTCAGGTCACAATTGATCAGCCACGGTGTGAGGCATCCAATCAGTAGACCTGTGACAAGCAAACTGAGTTATATGTTCAACATAGTGGAACAATCTACGAAGACAATGTACCTGAAGATGGCGCACCAGGACAGTAAACATGTATGCAAGAAATGTCAGATGCGCTTCTATTGTGTTGCGAAGTTGAAGAGGCACGAGCGGATGCATGAGAAGGTATATATGTATATATATTTAATAAGTGCATTTGTTGACTGTTGTGATATGGCATTATGGTTGTACAACCAGCGCTGCACCTCCTGCTCAGAAAAATATGTGGCCCCTTTTAAATCTTTTTACCACAGCTGTTAGGTGTAGCAACTCGGCTATAAGCGGATTTGAGTGTGATAGTAGGCGGTATTTGTGTTGTTTGTATCTTGTTCACTAGGTCGGTTTTGTCCTTAGAGTATACAGAAGCAAGCTATAGAGCGCGCGTTAGCGAGTATGAACTGTTAGCACGGGTTTGAACAGTATCGAAGTCGCAAGGGCGACGCTATTAGTCATGTAGGATCGACACGCTGATTGTTTCTACCGCCGATATTTATTTAAATTTAATGTTATAATGGTGAAATGTGCAGTACCAAGTTGTAAGAATGATTCACGGAAGCAAACTATCCCTATCTATCCGTGCAGGGGCGGAGAAAGAATACTAACCTCTGTGGCCGGGGTCGGCCTGTCGTAAAAGGCGACAAAACAACCTACCCTAGCTACGTGGTAGGGCCTCAAGCCCGTCTGGATGGCGACAACCTTTGGTCTTAAGTGTGCCGCCATAATAACCTTGTGTTGTGTTCACTGTTCAGGCATTAGTGACCCAAGTTCCTGTAACCTTATGGGACAGCAGCGTGTTCGCGATGCCACTGGCATTACAAACACTTATAGGCGACGGTAACTGCTAAATTCTAAGCGGGCCGTCAGCCTGTCTGCTGTCCTACAGCAATAAAAAAAAACTAAAAATAACAATAATATTTCTTTTCATCGGTAAGTAGTGTTTTGATAAGAAAACATAGATTTTTAAGAAAATTACTCAGGGCGAGAAGGGGTGTTGCGAGAGGCGCGCGGGTGGGTTCACGCAGTATGCGTTCCCGCGCCCCCCGTTTACGCACTGGAGGTAGTGCTGTACCACGTTGTACTCGAATATTATGTAATAACATGATTTTTTTATTTCTTTATTGAATTTAAGATCAATGTCTAAAATAAAAGTTTGGAATTGTAATACATAATCGGTAAAATTAAAAACTTACGATTATATAATTATCTATCTAAATTCATATAATAAAGACTATGAAATTGTTAGGAAAAGATATTTGTTCGTGTCTTCATGCACACATATTCCAACAATCGCCATACAGCAACCATTTAGTTCATTTGTTGCGTGCTGTCATTCAAAAATATATTGACATTAGAATAAAATATCTTGTTCGTAGAAATTCGATTAGGCAAACAAAACAACAAGTTTATAATAAGTTAACTCTTTTTAAGGGGCAGTAAGTTAATTAGTTTTTTGTGTTATTTAATTAATAAAAATCAGTTTTCATTCTATTTTTACCATATTAAATTAAAATTATTTATAATATGCAAATCTTATTACCCTTAAGTACATACTTTTGTGAAATATACTTTTATTATTATTATTTTAAAAAGTCATAACTGTGTTTTATTGATCTGCTAAAACCTAAATTTTACTATATACTTACCTAATACTTGCATACAAGTACATCAATTGTGGCACATCACTATTCGACCGCTACATCAGGTAACAGTATTTAAAGAACATCTGCTAACACTTGGCATAATGGACAACAAGCGTAGCGCGCGCTCTATAACTTGCTTATGTATTTATGTATACTCTAAGGTTTTGTCTTTACCCAACTTTAGGAAGGCGGGGCATATTATGTCCCCTCCTTCCAATATTCTCTCTTGTATAAGATATTCTCTCTTCTATAAGTGGAAACTTTACTGATTTGTTAATTTTTATGTTATCTTTATATTGTGATTTATTGTAATTGTATGTTTCCCAAATAAATAAAAATAAAGTAATCTTACGATTCACACAATTTTACCTTCGATTATCCTCCTCTTCAATTTATCGCTCTCTCCTGCTCATTAAGTCTGTTCTGTCTTTATGCCACATTAAGTAGGCGTGGCATATTATATCTGAAGGTGGTTAGCCGTAAAGTTGTACAGTATTAACCGTGAAATAAATTAATAATTAGGTATTTATATGATTTTTATTAATCAGAATGATGTTAATAATTAAATATATAATGTCACACGGATATAACAACAGATTAGTACGAATTACTACAACCAAGTGTAGAATATTATCTAAACGACCACCAGATAATGATTACAACTAAAACATCATTGTTCTCTGAAACCATAACTAACTACATGCACACGATCAAACACACGACGACCCGTTCATTCCCATATAATTATAAATTCATTGGGAAATGTTAGCGTGAGCATGTTAGCTCATTCGCAATATTATGCTATAAGCGCCATCTAGTTGTAGCGGATTTGTTCCTACAATATCCTCTCCTTCCAATATTCTCTGTTGTTATTTAAGCATGCACACCATTTTACCCAATGTATTTTTTTTTTCAAAAGGATACATAGGAAGGTATTGTCTTTAATATGTTGCTCTGTCCTGCTCATTGGGTCTGTTCTGTTTTTATGCCACGAGAGAGAGAGAGAGAATTAGATAGAATACTTAAATAAATAATAAAGATAAATACTTTCGTAGCTTTTATACACTAATATATGAAATGTTATATTTTAGGAAGGACTGCGTTAGGAACTCTCGCATTCGCGGCAGCCTTCATGTCCGTGACATTGCGGATAAATTGCAGGAGTGCCGCATTCGCTAATATGGCCACGTTTTACGGCAACCGGCTATTTACGTAGGGAACAAATATCTGGCCATGCCGCCTCCGCCGGCAGGCCCCGGCAGGAGGGGGTAGACCCAAAAAGTGCTGGCTTGAAGTCGTAGGGGTTGATATGCGTGCCAGTGGACTGACCACCAGACATGCCGAAGAAAAATTTGGAAAGCAAACCCTGGGCGCTGAAGCGAGAGTTTGGGTTGCAACCGGGATTCAACGCTAAGACGATGATGATGATATAAAATTGTGATATTTTGCATTAAAATATTAAATAATTTTTTGAGCCTAGTTTCAATAATAGATCTTATAATTATCCTAATACTCCTGGTATTTATCTCATCCTCTCATAGGCTACTTTTTTGAGGTTTCACATCTGCTGCATGGGAATTGTACGTTTAATTTTTACATTATTTTTTAACCCCTCAAACGTCTTATGTTCATACGGTTGTACATAAGAGAAAACGCTCCAAATGTATGTACCATATAGGTATATAACAGTGATCAACAGTGACGGTCGCCATTGGTCATGCATAGGAATGAGCGATATTAGTAAAATATCGATAGCTAGATATCGATATTATCGGGCACAAAATATCGATATTTTATAATATCGATCGAAAACCATGGTCAACTGTATGTTATGTGCAAAAAATATTGTGAGAAATAATAGACATCATATTTTTTATCTTATTAAAAATACAAAACTAATATTAAATATTGGTCTTAAATTCTTTTAAAATAAAAATGTTTATTAGAACTCAGAACTGAGCTGACTACTGACTGACTTGTAATAAATGAATGAGTGAGAATTGACTGACTTTATTTTCATTTCATTTAATGAGAAGGTAAAATAGGGATGATACTCTGCTGAGTTTGCTCATAAAAAACTATATCGATGTTTATGAATTAAATTTTTTTTTTACATAAGCAAAAGAGCACTGATCGAAAATGTGATCGAGTTTCGATATTTCGAGAATAACCCGATATCATGTTAAACATATCGATATGGCGATATTTCAAAGTTACAATTATCGATATTTCAACGAACGATATCGATAAATATCGCACATCCCTAGTCATGCATGATATTTATCTATCTATCGATTGTTGTACGTATGAAATTTGAAGCGTTTTCCCTCATGAAAATAAGACATTTGAGGGGTTAATTGTGCATTAATACAGATCGGTAAATCCTGCCTGAAGTGTGACGTATGCTCGACCTACTTTCGGGGCAGATGCAGCCTTCTCATCCATATGAGGCTGTGGCATCTATATATGTACGAATGTAAGACCTGTCCGGAGATATTCTACAATAAGTGAGTATATGTGCCTGATAACTCAGTGCCATTACAATCGGAGACCAATCAATTTTTTTTGAAGTGAAAACTTCTTTGGCGGCGTTGTGCACTTTTTTTTGATGGGTAAAAAAATATTAAATTCGCGTCAGGTTACGTGTCCTGATCGAAGATTCGTAAGACGGAGTTTTGCTCCAGCAATACCAACCTTATTAATAATGACTTAAGGTTTATTTTATAACGTTGACCTGATCGAAAATTCGTAAGATGGAGTTTTGCTTCGTGCTGCGACATTATTAATAAGGTTGGTATTACACCAACCTTATTAATAATGACTTAAGGTTTATTTTATAATGTAACTTTTAAATGATTGCATTACTTATACATGTCTATTCGAATTGCGACTTTATTATTTATTGCCGAGGAACAGCAGAGAGGCTGAAGGCCCACTTAATAATAAGCAGTTACCATCGGCACCACGAATACGCTGCTGTCCCAAACGGGTAGAGGAGCCTGGGTGCTTGGGGCCCTACCTTAGCTAGGGTGGTTTAGTCGCCTTCTACGACAGGTCGACCCCGGCCGCAGCGTTTAGTATCCTTACTCCGCCCCTGCGAGGAGATAATGCCGTCGGATACGAACCCGTGCAGGGGCGGGGAATGAATACTGACATCTGCCAACCCAAGCCCGTCTGAATGGCGACCGCCTTTGGTCTTAAGTATACCGCCATAATAACCTTGTGTTGTGTTTCGACTTTAGTGACCCAAGTTCCTGTACCTTTATCGGACAGCAGCGTGTTCGCGATGCCACTGGCGTTGCAAACACCCGTAGGCGACGGTAACTGCTAAATTATAAGCGAGCTGTCAGCCTGTCCACTGTCCTACAGCAATAAAAAAAAACCAATAAAAATTATTAATTTATTTCTAATGCACATTTGGCAGTAACAATTCTTTTAACTATATCTTCTACTAATCTAAAAGTGACTAACTTACTACCTCCGAGAGTGATGAAGTGACGAATTTCCGTTTTGATGTTAATTTGTGCTTCACTTGATTTTTATTTAGTTATCCCTATTAATTCGTTTTGTTCCGCTTAAGTTTTGACCACATTTTACATAAATGTCGAAGTTCACCGGATCATCTATTAAAAATATGAATGTAACTCTGTCTGTTACGTTTTCATTTTGATGAATTTCGGTAATAGATATAGAACATAGTTTTTTTTAATATACAGGATGATTGACAAACCCGTCCAAATTTTTTTTACGCACTAAACATCATTTAAGGATCCCATTTTTGCAAAAAAAATTGTATGTTGAATTTTCACCATAAAATATTTTATATAGGATCATTAATTCAATCGTACAGAATAATCATATGGTGCAAACAGCGTCGTTAACCTGTTATCACCTGTCTCTGTCACACCCGCGTAAATGAGTAGTGCGTATTCGCTCGCCCGGTTCAATGCCGCCGTCCTCGGCCTTTTACTAGGTCAGATGGAGAGGTCATTGCACTCTCGCGCCGTATTACGTAAATTGCGAGTTCTTTGAATGACGTTGTGATGCTGATTACTCAACATTTTTGTACTATGTGATACAAAACTAAAATACATGTTTCTCATAACTTTTACTAAAGATTCTTCTGTGTGAATTTGGACGGGTTTGTCAAAGTCACCCTGTATATGGCAGAACAAAGTTTGGCCGGTCAACTAGTTAAGTAATTACAAATGAACAGAGTATATTTAATACAATCAAAATTTATCTTATAAGTATAGAAAAAGAAAAGTGTATAAATTGCTAATTATAAATTCAGAATTAAATAAGGATGGTAACTGAAAATATTGCGTTATTAAAAATATACAATATTAAAAAGAATAATGGTAATAAAATAAAACAATTATAGTGTGTGTGCGCGTGTCTATGTGTGTGTGTTTGTCTGTGTCTCTGTATGTGTTCTCGTGTGCCTGTGTGCGTGTCTGCGTCACTGTGCGAGTGTACGCGTGCCTGCGTGTATTAATTCATTACCTATAATACCGATCGGCCAGAACGTACAGTGCGCGTGCGATGTGCAAAGACTGACCAAAATTAATAGTACAATTGGTTAGACGCTTTATCCTATCCTTTTTTCCCTGCCTACCCGCAAACTGCGCCGCCCTCTCTGTTTGGCTAGCGCCCGCACCGACGACACGTACCGTCGAGTCTTGGTTAAACCCGCACGAGTTTTTATATGTGTGTTATTATATCATCATCATCATCATCATCTAAGCGTTATCCCGGTTGCATCCTAAACTTTCGTTTCGGTGCCCGGGGTCCGCTTTCCGACTTTTTCTACTCCACTTCGCACGGTCTTCAGCATCCCTGGTATTGAGCCCATTGGCACGCATATCACCCCTTACGACGTCAAGCCAGCACTTTTTGGGTCTACCCCTCCTGCCGGGGCCCGGCGGAGGCGGCATGGCCAGACATTTGTTTCCCACGTAATCATCCGGTTGCCGTAAAACGTGGCCGTACCAACGGAGCCGACACTCCTGCAGTTTATCTGCAATGTCACGGACATGAAGACCGCCGCGAATGCGGGAGTTCCTAACGCGGTCCTTCCGCGTCACTCCACACATCCACCGCAGCATATTCATCTGCGTGACACGCAGTTCTTGCTTGTGTCGCTCTAGCACCGGCCACGCTTCACATCCATATAAAAGGTGTGTTATTATAGTGAACCGCTAATTATAGAGATCTAGGCTACAAACCGCAGAACCAGCCGTGGAGGGTAGCTTGACTTGCTGGGTATTTCCGTCTCCACGTTAATTATCGAACCCCGCACTACCTTTGTTTCCCGCACCGCGGCTAACATCTTTCGAGACATAAGCCGCACCATAGGTACTTTATACGGCCCTTCAGCCCCACCAACAATAATGAACAGGGATTTAAGTAAATACGCGAAATGTTGGCAGGTCGGAGGCGATGAGACATTTGAAGGTCTCCCATCAAAACGCGAACAAGGTGGTGTGCGAGTTTTGTGGGAAAACTGTGTAAGTTATGTCTAATATGTATTGTTTACATTCTCTGTGAAGGGGCGGAGTGACCTCTGGAGCAACGCAGGCGTGACCCACTGCATCCGGGACCAGCTTGTCGTAAAAGGCAACCCGCCCTAGCTACGTGGTAGGGCCTCAACCCCGTCTGGATGGCGACTACTTTTGTTCTTAAGTATGCCGCCATAATAATCTTGTGTTGTGTTCCTTGTCTTATGAGACAGCAGCGTGTTCGCGATGCCACTGGCGTTGCAAACACCCATAGGTGACGATAACTGCTAAATTATAGGCGGGCCTTCATAGCTACGTGGTAGCGCCTCAAGTCCATCTGGATAGCAACCACACTGGTTCTAAAAGTATGCCGCCATAATAACCTTGTCTAGTGTTCCGGCATTACTTACTCAGGTTTCTGTATCCCTATGGGACATCAGCGTTTGTTCTTTCATAGCATTAAACAAAAACATTTTACGTAAAACTCTAGTCAGATTACAATGTGTGTTCTTGGAATATTCCAGGAATATTTTCGGTCTGGATTTTCACTACCTCAAAGCGCATTACACCGAGAGAAATTTCTACGATTGCGTCGAGTGCGGAAATCTCTTCGCAACACTAAAGAGATTGTATATGCACCAGCTGAAGAAGCACAAGATGATCGTGAGTTCCTATCGAATATTCTGTAGAGGGGGCGGAGTTTAATGGTGGAAGGATTTCATTTTTTTTTCGGGGAATACATGATGTGCGTGTCACGCGTATTTCCTTCCAACGTGCACAGATACATACATACAATATTATCACGCCTCTTTCCCGTAGGGGTAGGCAGAGACCACTTCTTTCCACTTGCTACGATCCTTACATACTTGTTTCGCTTCGTCTACTTTCATTATTCCCTTCATACATGCCCTGATTTAGGGTACTCTTGACCTGGCCCTTTTTCAAGACGTCCCTGATCTGGTCTCGAAACGTCCGCCTAGGTCTACCCCTTCCAACACTTCCATTCACACTCGCCTTATACACTTTTTTCGTCGATCGTTCTTCATTCATTCTCTCGATATTGCCAAACCATCTCAGCATACCTTTCTCAAGTTTTGTCACTACATCTTCTTTCAGACCACAACGTTTCCTTATCTCACTATTTCTTATCCTGTCACTCAGTTTAACCGCTATCATACTTCTTAACGCTCTCATCTCAACTGCATTTATTCTGCTTTCATGTTTCTTCTGCCATACCCAACTTTCACTTCCGTACATGATTGTTGGAACCAACACCCCCTCATGCACAGTCAGACGAGCCTTGTTAGACACCTTCCGACTGTTCATAAAGGTGCACAGATAGATATGCCTTAATTGTTTATTTCTGAACAGAAATCGATAAACTATTCAAAATGAATTGAAGGAGGAATTAAATTAGCGCCTCATCAGTGTAAATATTAGAAGGAAAGCGGTAATCTACGTGGTAGGGACCCAAGGTCGTCTGGATGGCGACCACCCTTGGTCTTGAGTATGCCGCCATAATAAACTTGTGTTGTGTTCCGACATTAGTGACCCAAGTTCCTGTACCCTTACGGGGTACTTGCAAACACCTATAGGCGACGGCAACTGCTAAATTCTAAGCGGGCCGTCAGCCTATCTGCTATTCTAAAGCAATAAAAAAAGCGACAAAGTTATTAAAATACGATAGAAAATTTTTAAATGTGCATACTTCAATTCGTCTACAGCTACATTCATACACGTATACACCAGCGCCGCACTCTGGCGGGTTTTTGAACTATAATTTACAGCGTGCAGCTACACACTTTCAAATTCTCCCCCATATGAGATGAGATGATTCTCTTTATCCGTGCAGGGGCGGAGAATGAATACTAAACTCTGCGGCCGGGGCCGTCCTGTCGTAAAAGGGCGACAAA
>OY856400.1:4704172-4784172 GCA_963693495.1 Malacosoma neustria | reverse complement strand
CTTAGCAGTTACCTTCGCCTATGGGTGTTTACAACGCCAGTGGCATCGCGAACACGCTGCTGTCCCATAAGGGTGAAGGAACTTGGGTCACTAATGCCGGAACACAACACAAGGTTATTATGGTGGCATACTTAAGACCAAAGGTGGTCGCCATCCAGACGGACTTGAGGCTCTACCACGTAGATGGTGGGTTGTTTTGTCGCCTTTTACGACAGGCCAAACCCGGCCGCAGAGGTTAGTATTTTTTCTCCACCACTACACGAATAACGGGGTAGTGCACTTGAGCGTGTTCGTGACTAAGTTCGCATTCGCGCACTTGAGCGCGTACATGACTGCGTGCGTGTTAGTGCGCTTCAGTGCGTGTATGACATAGTGACTGCGTTTTTGGGAATTTTACTGCATACATGACTGAATGTGTCTTAGCACGCTTGAGTGTGTACATGATTGAGTGCTTGTTAGTGCGCTTGAGTTTGTGTATGACTGAGTGCGTGTTTATGGCCTAGAGTGCGTTATAGATCTTTTGAGTTCGTATATAACTGAGTGCATTTTTCGAATTGCGGTTTGTGACTGGTTGTGTGCTCATAACAAGCACGTTCACGTGCAGGTCTTCCTGTTGGCGAAGCACATGCGTATGCACGCCGAGGAATCGTTCATTAAACCGGTTTGCGAGTACTGCAAACCGCCCAGGACCCTCAAGAATCGTAGGAACCTGATCACACACATAATGGGGCAACACACGCTACATTCCCACATATGTGCCCTGTGTGAGCAGCCGTTCAGCGGCAGGCAGGAGTGCCTCGATCATATACTTAAGGTAATATTTTTTTAAGGGGGTATTGCAGCCATTATGAAAATTTAGCTATATTAGAAAAAGCTGGTTTCGGAAGAACATTGATGGAAATATCAGCCACTGGATTTTTTTATTACGGAGGGGCATCAGACTGGCTGATGGTACACTTGAAGTACTATATCAACATATAATATGAATACTAACCTCTGCGGCCGATGTCGGCCTGTCGTAGCTACGTAGTAAGACCCCAAGCCCGTCTGGATGGTAATCACTCTATGATGTAAAAGTATGCCGCTTTAATAACCTTGTCTTGTGTTCCGGCATTAGTGACCTAGCAGCGTGTTTGCCTCTAGCGTCGGATGGATGTCAATGGATGTTTATCCATTGACGACGGTAACAACTAAATTCTAAATGGTCCGTCAGCCTGTCTGTAATCCTGCAGCAGTGAATAACAAAATTCTCTAGAATGCTAAAGTAAATGAAGTATGCTGATTTAAAAAAAATTCTATTCCACTCTAATAACTTGATATTACTGGGTCGCCATATTATTAGTTCAATATATGTATGTCGACGGACACTTTCAAACTGACAGTTCTGTTGTAAAAATAATGAATTCAGCCACAAATGAAATAACCACTTTTTATCCGTGCAGGGGCGGAGAAAGAATACTAACTTATGCGGCTGGGGTTGGCCTGTCGTAAAAGGCGACAAAACAACCCACCCTAGCTACGTGGTAGGGCCTCAAGCCCGTCTGGATGGCGACAACTTTTGGTCTTAAGTGTGCCGCCATAATAACCTTGTGTTGTGTTCCGGCATTAGTGACCCAAGTTCCTGTACCCTTATAGGACAGCAGCGTGTTAGCGATGCCACTGGCGTTGCAAACACCTATAGGCGACGGTAACTGCTAAATCCTAACCGGGCCGTCAGCCTGTCTGCTGTCCTACCGAAGAAGCCTTCATTTTTTACCACAGATACATACATCAAACATATATCATACAAGTATGAGAATACTGTTATAGACTATCAATATCGATTCCTTTTGCAACAAGTTCTTTTTACCCTCCAGTAGTTATAATGCAAACGTGTCTCTTGCAGCTGCACGCGCCCGAGAAGCCGTTTAAATGTGATATATGTACAAAGAAATTCTCACACATCGACTATTTGAGGGAGCATTTGAAAAAGAATCACACAATCCACATAAAGAAGGAACGCAATTACACGCTCGACATGAAACAGAACGTGGTCGTCTATAAACATATGAAGTTGAACATGAGTTTAGTGAATCCGCAAATTGTGAACAATGTACGTTTGAAATTATACAGTTACGATAATAAAACGTCCGAATTCGTCACCGACGCGAGCGAATATATAATAAGAGATCGTCCGAACGAGATTGTGGACGAGAAAACGCCGAGAAAGAGAAAGAAGAAATGGGATTTTGACGGAGATACCAATTTGAGCAAAGAGATGAGGATTAACCAAAATGTGTTCCCGAAGAGAGTTAGAAGAGAGAGAGTGAAAGGGGAGATGATAAAAGAAGAAATAATTCATGATGATGATTTGTTTGATAGAGAAATTAACCTTAACAGTGATGATAATTTTTTTTTGAATGATAAGACTGGTGTAATGGATGATAACAATGGTATAACGGTTGATAAAAGTGATATAATAACACAAGATAGTGGTAATTTAGTAGTAAATGAAGATTTGAATATTTTTGAAGATAATGGAGAGCAATTTGTTTTGATTAATGATGTTGTGTACAAAGTGGAGAAAAGTTAAAGGTTGTTAATTACGTATACTTTCATTATTATTTGAATTTTTACTTTATCGCCAACAGATGGCGATGTATTATATACTTATTATATATTAGTTATGTATGTATTGTATAACTATAAAGACTAATAATTGTTAATCGTTGAGCTGCTGTTATCGAGACGACGATTGTTTTATACATCCGATTTGATGTTAGTTGCAATCGATACTTCCAGTGCGGTGTTTAGGATCCGCTTTCAGACTCCTCTTCGTACGATCTTCAGCATGATAGCATGGCTAGACGTTTTGTCCCCACGTAAGTAGCCGGTTGCCGTACAACATGGCCACCAGCAAAGGCGACACTTCTACAATTTCACGGACTCTCAAGTCCGTGAAATTGTACCCTACCCTCAGGTAGTCGTGAGTGCAGGAGATCGTAATACTGTCCTTCTGCGTCCCTCTACACATCCACCGCATGATATTCATCTCTGATACGTTCCTGCTTGTGTCGCTCTAGCATCGGCTACCGTATAAAGTCTGATTGGTGGTCTTAAAGTTTTTAGGTCATTGTGAAAAAATTTCATATTTCGAAGTTAAGAAAACTGTTTTTTTTTAAATAAATTTTTGATTGGATTTGTTGTCTTTTTTCTCGTCTCATGTATTTATAAAATTGTCACGTGCTTACCGATAATATGAAACCAAAATAAAAATCCTTTACCAAACATGCATTTATTTAGCAGGCAATGCGCATTGTAGTTTTCCTACAACATACCAGATTTCGCCTTATTCGACAGTAACATCAAGTGATTTTCAATGTTTTACAACATGAACATGTAATATAGAGAAGATAATATAATCAAGCAAATAAAAATATGTTATATACTTACATTATATTTTATCAAAGTCCGAACAAAACTTAGTTTCGCGCCACTAGAAAAGTTTTCTTCAAAGTGACATTTGACATTAACATATTTTCAATGAATAAAAATATTGGATAGTGCCAACATTAAAAAAAGTACAAAATTCGTTCAGAAATAAGAACTAGTTGCCAAAATTAACAAAAAATTAAAAGAAGGTCAATTTTATCTGTGATGTTTAGTAAGTTGTTTAAAAACAACATTGTGCATTTAAGGGTCAATACACAATGACTTATTATAAAGATATATATTTAATAGAAATTAAACAAGATTTTTGTAATATGGTCACAATCCTTGTGGATCTGATTAGCCAAAGTCAGAGTGCGAAAATCCAGGAATGTATCAGTGGGTTTAGCCCATGGAGTTAATGGTTTAGCCATACTTATTACCCTCGCTATTTTTTGGACTCGTTACAACATTTTGGTGATAATTTAATACCTAAGTCACGCTCATAGTCAAACCCATGCATTTTTCATATAGCGATAGGCGATCTCGTCAGTTCTAAAAGATTCTACAGTATATAATTCCGTTATCTTTTTCACATAGAATATTTGTGAAAATGTTTCCAAATAACAGTCACTAGTGACTTACTAGTTCGTGCTATATTTATGTATGATAAATTGTGTAAGTAACAGACACAATACAACGTATCTACTCTGCATTATACAAATTACAAAGCTGTATTGTGTATGGCTGTATGGTCTTTGTTGGTTCTTCACGAAAGCCGAAAATTTACTACTTTTTGTTATTTGCAGTACAACTTTTGACTTTAAACTGAAATTCGAAAATAATATTTGGCATAGGCTTTATTATCGTAGTTACCAGGCCATATCTCTCAAATTTTTAAAACAGTTTAAATTTAACTACCCTCTAAACTTAGTTTAATTACGTTAAGCGAATATTTTGTATCAATTACCCCCCCTTTTCTCTTGTATTTATAAAAAGGCAACAAGACCTGTCAACCCAAGTCAAACTTGCGTGCCCAGTGCCCACCAAACAGTGCAGACAAATAGTGAGTACACCAAATAGTGAGTACACTGACTTCCACTTTATCACCGCGTGTACACAACAAGCGGCCAAGAATGTCGAGAAGCTGATTGTTTTGGCTTCTCGACAAATACGATTGTTAACATTTTTCGATACTCACGGATATTTTTATTGCTTAAGAATAGCAGTTAGGTTTGCGGCAGAAGCAACTTGCATGCATGGTTGCGATACCCGCATACTTACTTACATTTATTGTAATATATAATAATAAGAAATATAGGGCTTGGGGCCCTACCACGTAGCTAGGGTTGTTTTGTCGCCTTTTACGACAGGCCGACCCTGATCACAGAGTTAGTATTCTTACTCCGCCCCTGCACGGTTCTAGAATGGGGTTCATGTTACCGCTGCTTCTTGTACATATGGCTGCACTGACACCAGTAGATTGAAGTGATATGGTTGCCATGAATTCCGTCTTGTTTTATGCGCCCACATAGCTTGCACTATGTCCATCATAACATTGTGCTACTAGATGTTTTCAACAGGGAACTGTCCAAGTCCATCAGAATAGTGACCAACCGTGGTCTACAAGTATAGCACAGAATTAACTTTCGTTGTGTTCTGGCATTAGTAACCCAGGTTCCTGTATGCCAACATAGATGGTAATGTCTTAGTAACTGTTTTTATTGCTATGTTTTTCTGCACTGCCGGTACATGGCAATTATTCTATAATTGACCTATAGATTTGGTGAGAAAAATTACCTGATGCTGGGACACCTAGATTAGTTTCCAAGTGCAATACGGCAAATTTCGGATAGACGGCTTCGCTGCAATTATCCGCAAAAGATGCGCTTCTCTACTGGCACGGGTTCGAGATAGCACCAACACAATCCTCAGAGTATTCTCTGATAGATGGGACTCTCCACTGCTAAGTAAATGGGTTCATTGTCACATTCTTCAAAAATAAAAATTTGACATCCTAACTAAACTTACTGAAACTGAACCCTTTTAAATATAATTCAAATTAGATTTATATTCAATGATTTTAGAGTTTATTAATTTATTTGGTTTATTTTGTAGTTTAATAATATTAGTTTTGTTTTATTTTTAATCACATTCCTAATTTGGTAACTTTTATTCATTTTGACTGAATTTTTAATATGATTGTATAATGTATGGGACTTGATTCTGAAATAAATTATTATTATTATTAATACTGAGCTACCAGGAACCTTATGCTTATCATGGTTGAAGCCAAAGATTACTTAACACAGACATGAAGACAGTGCCGGATTAACCACGTAGCAAGAGTAGCAATTGCTACGGGCCCCGCTCATAAAGGGCCCCTCATATTTAAACCCGCTTATCTCTGTCTGAGTATCTACTGTACATTTAAGCACCCACAACACTGTAACCTATAGACGGCAAATAAACGTATTGAGGTATTGAGTACTGAACTGTTTTTTACAACTTTTTACTCAAAAATCCATAGCAGATCAAGGTTCTTTTGTAAGAATTTGCTACGGGCCCCGCTCTTGCTTGGTGCGGCAGTGCATGAAGAGCAGAGAGAGAATTTTTTATAACAACCATACTCTTCAAGAAAGCATTAAAAGAACATTGATGCACTGGACTCATCTGTTTAACATATTGTTTCAGTTTGTAATATAGAATAAACAAAATGACAAGCTCCGGACATTTGCAGAATAATCAGGAAACCTGTAAGTATACGAACGATAAAGCATATAAACTCTCTTGAGGTATGGTGGGTCTGGACCCAGGTTCCCCATCATGTGCCAGAGTTTTGTAACATCTTACATAATTCTAACATAGTCCAGCTAGGATAACGCATCTAGGGGACTTCCTAGAGGATCTAGAATTCTAGACTGATTGTAGACCATCCATAGTAGGCAAGGAATTGTTGTGTCCCGTGCAAACTCAATTAAATTTATTCTCAATATATTCTATATATTTTTATTGCTGAAGAACAGTGCTGAAAGTGTAGAAATTTTTAACTCTTAAGATTATTTGCTAACAGTTTGTATTACAACTGGGATTTAAAGCTTGGATGATGATGATGAACATACAAAATAAACAGTCATAAATATGATTACTTGGTTCTATAATTATTATTAAAAAACATATTGAGTCATTTCACACAACGCCATCTAGTTCCAAAATAAGTAGCTCAATACTTGTGTTATGTGTACTAAATATATACCTTCTCTTGCAAATAAATATACAGGGTGACTTTGACAAACCTGTCCAAATTTTTTTTACGCACTAAACATCATTTAAGGAACCCATTTTTGCAAAAAAAATTGTATGTTGAATTTTCACCATAAAATATTTCATATAGGATCATTAATTCAATCGTACAGAATAATCATATGGTGCAAACAGTGTCGTTAACCTGTTATTACCTGTCTCTGTCACACCCGCGTAAATGAGTAGTGCGTATTCGCTCGCCCGGTTCAATGCCGCCGTCCTCGGCCTTTTACTAGGTCAGATGGAGAGGTCATTGCACTCTCGCGCCGTATTACGTAAATTGCGAGTTCTTTGAATGACTTTGTGATGCTGATTACTCAACATTTTTGTACTAAGTGATACAAAACTAAAATACATGGTTCTCATAACTTTCACTAAAGATTCTTCTGTGTGAATTTGGACGGGTTTGTCAAAGTCACCCTGTATAAACACTCAGATGTGTGACAGGAATAGTTTTTTTTATTGCTGTAGAACAGCAGACAGGCTGACAGCCTGCTTAGAATTTAGCAGTTACCTTAGGCTATGGGTGTTTGCAACGCTAGTGGCATCGCGAACACGCTGCTGTCCCATAAGGGTACAGGAACTTGGGTCACTAATGCCGGAACACAACACAATGTTATTATGGCAGCATACTTATGACCAAAGGTGGTCGCCATCCAGACGGGCTTGAGGCCCTACTACTTAGCTGGGGTGGTTGTATCGCCTTTTACAACAGGCCGAACTCAGCCGCAGAGGTTAGTATTCTTTCTCTGCCCCTGCATGGATATACATATAAATAGTAACCATGACCTCCGCAAGTGTACAACGTGCCTTGTTAGGAACTTTTCTGTTTAATGAAACATTTGATTTCAGTTCAGTTTATAACTTGTCATATATGTGAGAAGGACATACCAAAGGGGTATATGCAAATACATATGAAAAATGAAATACACAAAAGTAATGCCCAAATTATGGATATATCAATAGAAAGATCTAGAAAAATATTGACGCAGCATAATTTTATTGATGCAGAAAAATTAGACACCTTTAAGTACTGTGATGTATGCAATACAAGTTTCCACAAAGCTAAAGTGCACTTGAAATCAGCTAAACACAAGAAACTAACAATATATAAAGAATTGTTACCAAAAATATGTTTTCTATACAAAAATCCAGATAATAATCTACAAATGCTGAATGATATGCTGATAATTTTGAAAAAATTACATATAAATGAAGAAGTTAAAGAAAATAAAGTAGAAACTGAAGAAGATACAATTTATTGTGATATGTGCAAGGATTATAAAAGTAAAATAGGATTTTCTGATCACATTAAAGGAAAGAAGCATATGCAGAAAGTTAAAGATCAAAAAAATATCAAAGAAGTGAGGGATGAAAAATCAGTTACAACTAAAAAAGATTTCTGTGATGTGTGCCAGCTGAACATAACTAAGACAACGTTTGCATGTCATCTAACATCTAAAACTCATATTAATAACTGTGTTGCCAAAAATATAGCTATACAAGAAATAGATAATCTAACATTCTGCAAAATATGTCAGATATATATAACCAATGTGAAAATGGCAATGCACATATTATCTGGGAATCATGTTGCAAATCAGAAGGTTGGTAAAAAGGATGAACGTACACCCAAAGCTTCAGTTGAGAACAGAAATGACAATCCAAAAGCAACTCTCGAGAAATATATAGACATATCTACAAATACATGTAATATATGTAATATTAAAATAGAAAATATAAAAGAACACATAAACAGCGAAGAGCATTGTTCACTTTTGTATTACATGTTCATGAATTAAAACCATTGAGATTTCAATTTAAAAACATTTTCATTGATCGAATTCAAGATACATTTTTTCTCCATGCGCAGAGTAAGAATGCTTACAACAACCCTAGCTACGTGTTAGGGCACTAAACCCGTCTGGATGGCAACCACCTGGGGTGTTTAAGTATACCGCCATAATAACCTGTGTTGCGGCATTAGAGGCTCGGGTTCCTATACCCGATGGGACAGCAGGTGACGGCAACTGCTTACTTATAATGTGGGTCGTCAGCCTGTCTGCTGTTACTCCGCAATTAAAATAATAATCCGGCAATCATCTTCAATTTTTCCATTGGACATAGGCCTCCTCTAAAGATTTCCATATCATTCTGTCCTTTGCTTGTCTGGTCCTGTAGTGTACAGGTGACTTTGACAAAACCGTCCAAATTCACACAGAAGAATCTTTAGTAAAAGTTATGAGAAACATGTATTTTAGTTTAGTATCACATAGTACAAAAATATTGAGTAATCAGCATCACAAAGTCATCCAAAGAACTCGCAATTTACATAATACGGCGCGCAAGTGTCAATGACCTCTCCATCGGTACCGCTAAAAAGCGGTGCAATTACCTAATACGAGGCCGAGGACAGCGGTCATTGTATCTGTGCGAGCGAATATTACGCAATACTTATAATTTACGCGGGAGTGACAGAGACAGGTAATAACAGGTTAACGTACGAAGTTTGCAGCATATGACTATTTTGTACGATTGAATTAGTGACCATATTTTCCTTGGAATGAAATATTTTATGGTGAAAATTTGACATAAATTTTTTTTTGCAAAAATGGGTTCCTTAAATGATGTTTAGTACGTAAAAAAATTTGGACGGTTTTGTCAAAGTCACCCTGTATATATATAAATATTCTATAGTAACCCTGCAATATGTTTTTATATTGTTTTCCCATTTTATGAACTGTCTTCCTATACTTTTTTTCCTGTTCTTGGATAACAATCGGTGAGGATAGTCCATTTTTCAGTCGTTTCTTAACATATTTTTCACCAGAGTAAATAGAATCAAATTTAAGTAAACTATTTAGAAGCGGATTAACGTCATGTTGAGCGAAAAAGGATATTTGCAATCTTGATTTTTGAAAATACATTCACGTGTGAGGGTAGTTTACAAAATAAGTGAAGTGATCGTCGCAAACAATATGGTTCTGATTGGTTTCACTTTTACCATGTCAAGACATTGTGCTCAGAACGTTCTAGAAAATCAAGCAGCAAATAAAGTAAAAGTGAGTCGAAAACGCAATTCTTTTTTACTCTCCCCTGTTAGTCATATCAAGTTCCTGTGCCATAATCATTTCTAATTTTATCGCAGAAGCTTGTAACATCTCGTCCTTCTCCTTTTTAATCCAGCATTCCGATAAGTACTGTACAATAGGCCTTATGTCTTTTCTTAAGATTTTATTTATTTATTTTATTTTTATTTATTTGGGAAACATACAATTACAATAAACCACAATATAAAGATAACATAAAAATTAACAAATCAGTAAAGTTTCCTCATAAAGGTAATACACGTAATTGCATCATCCAATAAACAATAGTAATGTCTTAAATTAAAATTATAAAATACATTAAAAAAGAATTGAGATATCTAAACTTAATACTTTAGTCATTTGCATAATTCGATTATTTTTAATTTGTAATTTACAATGTTAGAGCAAAAAGCAGATGTTTTTAAAATTTACATAGATTATCAGTTTTAAAAATCTGCGTCAGAAAGTTTATTTACTTAAGTCATTCAATCACGAATCTCTTCTTAAGATTTACAATGTTAGTCTGGCAAGGGCTTGGAACTATCAAAAATGTCTGGCTAGTGAGGAAACCTTATCTAATTATTTCCCAAGTATTATGTATGTATAAATGGTCGCTCAGAGAGCAATGGAGAGGGCTATGCTTGGAGTTTCCCTGCGAGATCGAATCAGAAATGAGGAGATTCGCAGGAGAACCAAAGTAACCGACATAGCCCGGATGATTGCAAAACTGAAGTGGCAGTGGGCTGGGCACATAGCTCGAAGGACTGATGGCCGTTGGGGCAGAAAAGTCCTCGAATGGCGACCGCGTACCGGAAGACGCAGTGTTGGTAGGCCCCCCACAAGATGGACCGATGATCTGGTCAAGATCGCCGGGATAGGTTGGATGAGGGCAGCGCAGGACCGATCATCGTGGAGATCTTTGGGGGAGGCCTTTGTCCAGCAGTGGGCGTCTTCCGGCTGAAATGATGATGATGTATGTATAAATCAGCTATTACACTATAACGTAAGTAATAATATGATTAATGTTATTACATACATACATACATATAATCACGCCTCTTTCCCGTAGGGGTAGGCAGAGACCACTTGTTTCCACTTGCTACGATCCTTAGTTATTTGTTTCGCTTCGTCCACTTTCATTATTCCCTTCATACATGCCCTTCGGTTTAGGGTACTCTTGACCTGGCCTTTTTTCAAGACGTCCCTGATCTGGTCTCGAAACGTCCGCCTAGGTCTACCCCTTCCAACACTTCCATTCACACTCGCCTTAATAAACACTTTTTTCGTCAATCGTTCTTCATTCACTTACAGATTAATAATTTTCTTTTTTCAGCCACGTTTAAGGCTGCAATCACTGCAGTCGAGGACTTTTATTTTAGTAAATGGGGAAATAAAGAATAACTAGCAAAATAAAATATTATTTATTTTTTGTGTATATACATTATTTACGTATAAATATATCCTCAAAATTATAAAACATTTGATGCAGTAGTTTTTTTTTAAATCCCAAAAAACACCTATTTTTTTTTCATTTTACTGTTGAAATTTTTGGAAGAAGTACACATACAAAACTATGTTTGCACTGGACATATTTATACAATTACAGAAATATATACAATTAAAATATTAACAAAACAGTATCATGATAACGTAATAAATGCAAAAATTTGAGAGAAGACGAAAGTATGTCATACAAATAGCCTAAGATCCGGGATTAGAAAATATACCCTCATCTGTTAATTAGATGAAACAATTTTTTAAAGGCTGATATCAATATTATGAATTTATGGAAACAACCATTGCCACCATAAGTCTGCTGCAATTAATAATAATTATTTAATTAACAACTAATTTATTTATAATTTTTACCTTCTCATGTTAATTATATGTAGTAAGCTAAAATCGTTAAGGTACAAAATATAAAATACTAACGATTTTAGCTTACTACCATGTAATTAACATGAGAAGGTAAGAATAATAAATAAGTAAGTTATTAATTAATTAATTATTATTAATTGCAGCAGACTTATGGTGGCAATGGTTGTTTTCATAAATTCATAATATTGATATCAGCCTTTAAAAAATTGTTTCATCTAATTAACAGATGAGGGTATATTTTTCTAATCCCGGATCTTAGACTAAAAGACATATACGTCAAGAGAAACAAAGTGCTCTATGACAGTGTTGTCCAAGGAGACAACAAAATCAAATTGGTTTTCTAACAGTTACTTAGCATTTAAAATTTGGTTCGTTTTTAATAATCATATGTTATTAAAGTTTACGTTTACTAACACAACTTCACAGTAGTAGTAGTAGGGTTTTTCTCGAAGAGAAAGGCAATGGAACTAAGCCGATACGGCCAGATCTTAAGTTTTATTTTCACATCTAGTTTTATAATTTAAGGCAAAAATGCCAATTCTTTAGTATTGTTCATTTATCTTTTTCAAATCCGTTCACAGTCTGTTACTTTTAAGTTTATCAATAACTGACGCTACTATACTCCGAACTAGGGATGTGCGATATTTATCGATAACGTTGAAATATCGATAAATGTAACTATGAAATATCGCCATATCGATATTTTTAACATGATATCGGGTTATTCTCGATATATCGAAATCGATCACATTTTCGATCAGTGCTCTTTTGCTTATACAAAAAAAATTATTTAATGTATTCATTCATAAACATCGATATAGTTTTTTATGAGAAAACTCAGCAGAGTAGCATCCCTATTTTACCTTCTCATTAAAATAAATTAAATGAAAATAAAGTCAGTCAATTCTCACTCATTCATTTATTACAAGTCAAATCAGTAGCCAGCTCAGTTCTAATAAACATTGTGTTATTTTAAAAGAATTTAAGTGAAATATTTAATATTATTTTTGTATTTTTTAATAAATTCTGATAAAAAATGTGATGTCCATTATTTCTCACAATATTTTTTGCACATAACATACAGTTGACCATGGTTTTCGATCGATATTATAAAATTTTGTGCCCGATAATATCGAACTATCGATATCTAGCTATCGATATCAATATCGATATTTTACTAATATCGCTCATTCCTACTCCGGACGCCGGACGGACGGCGGTCATTGCTCTGTGCAAGCGAAGCCGCATTATATTTACGCGGCAGTGATAGAGACAGATAATAACAGGTCAACGTACGAAATTCTTCCTGCTCGGCGTCCGTAGTTTATCACACTTCCTCTAATATACTCATTTCCAATTTTATCCATTTTTATAACTCCCCACAACCAATCTTTCGTATACAGATAGATGAAAAATGTCTATTTAGCTTTGATTTTCTTGCGCCCTCGGTGCACCAGTCGCGTATGCGTGTACAGGCTTGCACTTTGCCTGAATGTATCACCACAGAGCTCGCACATATACGTACGTTGCTCAGAATGTATCAGCAAATGCCCACGAAGTGTTGTTTTAGTCTGAAATATGAAGGGCACATGTAAGTAGTACAAAAGACAGCACCAATAATATAAAACTATTATTATATTTGTCCTAAACCATAATTGTAATATTATATTTTTTTTGTCTCGGGGAAAAACCTCTCTTGACGGGTTCCCCCGGCCCGGGGGGACCGAGGGATATGTGGGACTCCGGGGAAGATGTTCAGCCATCCGACTACCCACTAAAAAACCCCGCTGTTCTCCTATCGCCTACGCCCGGGCCTATGGATATGTGGCCTGCCGATCTCGTGGCCCGGGCCGGGTAATATTATATTATACCAACCGCATTTAACCATAAATGTGCCCGCGACTCCGTCCGCGTGGAATAGTGACTTTGGGCAGCATTTATTGGATATATGAGGTCAACTTAAATTGGAAATTCAACCTAAAAGTCCAGCCTAAGCTGAACCTTATTTCATATGATTGATGATTTAAATCTGAGATCAACTTAAATTTGATTATAAAATTTCCGAAACTAAAATAAAAATAGCCTAAGTTACTCCTTGTTACATCAGCTATCTGCCAGTGAAAGTCCCGCCAAAATCGGTGCAGCCATTTTAGAGATTAGCCGGAACAGACAAACAAAAATTGTAAAAAATGTTGTTTTGGTATATGTACCGTGTATACGTCCGAATGCACTTAGTAAAAAGTGGCTAGTTTAATATTACAAACAGACACTCCAATTTTATTTATTTGCATAGACTAGCTGACCCGGCGAACGTTGTTCTGCCATATAAATAAATAAATATAATTCAATTATGTTCACCCCTATTTCACCCCCATTCAAGTTTCATTATCGCGACAAAAAGTAGCTTATGTCCTTCCCTAAGGGGCCATCCATAAATTACGTCACACGAATTTTTAGCCCCTTCTGGAAGGAAGGAGGGGCTTTGTCACGCGTTCAAGTTGCTAATAGCATTTTTTAATGCTTAGGACAGCAGACAGGCTGACGGCCTGCTTAGAATTTAGCAGTTACCGTCGCCTATGAATGTTTGCAACGCCAGTGGCGTCGCGAACACGCTGCTGTCCCATAAGGGTACAGGAACTTGGGTCACTAATGCCGGAACACAACAGAAGGTTATTATGGCGGCATACTTAAGAACAAAGGTGGTCGCCATCCAGACGGGCTTCGGGCCCTACCACGTAGCCAGGGTGGGTTGTTTTGTCGCCTTTTACGACAGGCCGACCCCGGCCACAGGGGTTAGTATTCTTTCTCCGCCCCTGCACGGATAGACTATAATAAACCACTTACAAAAAACTCCTTCCCGCAGACATGGCACCGGTGCTCCCTCGATCTGGATAGCCCGTGATGCTTCTGCCTGTGAATCTTCAAACTCCACGAGGATATGAACAGCTAGAAATATATCACAACTGATACAGCGCCATCTAGTTCCATAGTAAGTAGCATAGCGCTTGTGTTGTGGGTACTAGACAACTGAATATACTCAGTGACGGATTAAGCTAGCGCGGGGCCCGTAGCAAATTCTTTTGAAGGGCCTTTGGTCTGCTGTTGTTTCTTAAGTATAAAGTGATAATCCGGCATTGATTAAACTGATATACAGTAAAACCTCGATAAGCCGAAAACGTCCCAACTCGAAAAAATGTTGTGTTCCCTTCCTTTCAACCCCTATACCTTCGTTGCTCGAAATCTGAACCAGTTGAAATAGCGAGTGAGTCCTTATAATCAAATTAATTCGAAAAAATAAATTGAACCTCTGTATCTCGAACATACGAGTAGCAGTGTGTGATTTTAAAACCTTTACCCCTAAATTATTTGAAAAACCGGTTTTAAGAACATACCGGTAATGTACAGCATTGTTTCTTTTAACTATGATATTTATTTATTTCATCTCTCTAACTCAAAATTAGTTGGAGTAAATGTTAACCTCTACAAGTCGAATGTTTCTTTACGAAATTCGCGAAGTAGAACTCGTTCATATTTCGAAAACACTCCTATTCGATTTTTTTGGCGTTTCCTTTAAAATTTTGCTATATTTAATTAAAAATTATACATGCATCTCAGCAGTGCCGTGTCAGAACTCGGGGGGGGGAGTCTACGTGGGTTTCTTTACCCTATACTACGACCCACAAATCAACTGACTAGCAAATGATAACGAGTCCGGGGGGGGGGGGGGAGGGAAGCCTACGTGGGTATGTGGGTTTCTTTACCCTATACTACGACCCACAAATCAATTAACTAGCAAATGATAACCAGGGTGGTCGCAGCGGCATACCCAACAAAATCCCTAGAATCAACTAGAGCCTTTATAGAGGGTCAAATGATCGACTTTTGGTCATTGCTCAACGATGGAATCCAAAACTGGAATCTACCAATGGAATATGGGGCTATAAAAGCTGTTCGATCCTTGGTTAAAGAATCATCATCTCTGCGTTAATTCCCGGTTGCAGCCCAAACTCTCGCTTCGGCGCCCGGGGTCCGCTTTCCGACTTTTTCTTCTCCACTTCGCACGGTCTTCAGCATCCCTGGTAGTGAGCCCATTGGCACGCATATCACCCTTTACGACGTCAAGCCAGCACTTTTTGGGTCTACTCCTCCTGCCGGGGCCCGGCGGAGGCGGCATGGCCAGACATTTGTTACCCACGTAAGCATCCGGTTGCCGCAATACGTGGCCGTACCAACGGAGCCGACACTCTTGCAATTTATCCGCAATGTCACGGACATGAAGACTGCCGCGAATGCGGGAGTTCCTAACGCGGTCCTTCCGCGTCACTCCACACATCCACCGCAGCATATTCATCTCCGTGACACGCAGCTCCTGCTTGTGTCGCTCTAACACCGGCCACGCTTCACAGCCGTATAAAAGGACAGGCCTAATGATGGTTTTATAGACCTGTCCCTTCAACTTTACCGGCATCTTGGGGTCACAAATGACACCAGTCACCTCACGCCATTTGGCCCACGCGGCAGCAATGCGTGCCTTGACGTCACAATCGATGTCACCGGATGCATGAAACACAGATCCCAAGTATTTCACTCGGTCCGTGCGCTCGACCGTGTTGCCGTCTATGCGTACGGGTGTGGGATCTGTGGAGTTACAGGCCAAGTACTCGGTCTTCGCCACATTGAGCTTCAGACCACCGTTCTCAAGCGACTCCTTCCACGCCTTCACACGTCGCACCAGCCTACCCCTGTCCGAATCTGTCAGCGCGATATCATCAGCATACATGAGCAGCCACGGGGGTTGTTCATGTGAATTTCTGATGCTGTCTGACAATACGTCTAATACCACGCTAAACAGAAACGGACTAAGGACGGATCCTTGGTGCACCCCGACGGTGATGGGGAAAGGTTTTGTATCGCCAACAGCGGTCCGAACTACGGAATCGGAGTCACGGTACATGTCTCGAATGATGTCAATATAGGCCTCTGGAATCCCTTTGGACCGCAATGCCCACCAGATTATCGCCCGAGGAATACAGTCGAAGGCCTTCTGCAAGTCGAGAAACAGGCAATGCAGAGGCGTATTCTTCGCCCTGTATTTCTCCGCGACAGTCCTTAGGGCAAAAACAGGGTCCATTGTCCCGTGACCAGGGCGAAACCCATATTGACATTCCGAGACAGTGCACTCCTGTCGAATCCGAGAGTCGATAACCCTTTCGAAGAGCTTCATGGTGTGGGACATGACCTTGATTCCTCGGTAACTACCGCACTCCTGCACCGACCCCTTGCCTTTAAAGACTGGAGTAATGATACTCAGTCTCCATTGGCTCGGGATCGTACCGGTGAGGAGTGTCCGGTTAAACAGGTCGGTTAAGATGCCCACACCACGAGAGCCCATTGCCTTCCAGGCTTCGATGGGGACTCCATCGGATCCAACAGCTTTCCGATTCTTCATGCGGCGGAGACAATTCTGGACTTCTGCAGGCGTTATCAGTGGGACTAGTCCTTGATTCGGAGGAAGATCTGGCGGCTGCACCTCTTTGTGCTGCGTGTTCAGCAGCTCGTGGAAATACGAGCGCCATCTCTCCTTCACCGCGAGGTCCTCGCATAGCAGGTTGCCCATAGGGTCTTTTACACAGCGGCACTTGGAAATGTCCTGTGCCGCTTTGACCCTGGAGCGCGCCAACTTATAAATGAGCTTCTGCCCCTCAGACGATTCCAACTTATCGTAAAGTGGTTGTAAGTGGTCTCGTCTGGCTCTGGCAACAGCTCTTTTAGTGGCGCGCTTAGCTACCCGGTATGCGTCGCGATCTTCAGGAGATCTGGACGCTTGCCACTTCTTAAAGAGGGCTTTCTTCGCTCTAGTCTCCCTCTGGACTGTGTCGTTCCACCACCATGTCTCCTTGTCACACTTGCGACCACCCTTAGACACCCCAAGCACCTCCTTCGCCGACCCAAGGATAGCCGCCTGAATCTTGTCCCAGTAAGCCTGAACTGGTTCGCCCATACTACCGGCGCACTTGTCACCGACGGCTAAGGCGAACTCCTGGGACGTGACTTCATCAAGCAGCCACCACCTGATTCGGCGCTGCACGCGCTCGGTATGCGTGTCTTTAGGCTTAGCGCAGAGGTCCATGACTAGAAGACGATGTTGTGCAGTGAGACTCTCACCGGGTATGACCTTGCAGTTGGCCACTTTGCTGATGTGGTGTCTCCTAGTGAGTAGGAAGTCGATTTGGGTAGCATTCCTCCCGCTCCTGTAGGTGATGAGATGCTCGGGTCTCTTTTTGAAATACGTGTTCACGATAGCAAGGTCGGCAGCCGCACACGCATTGAGGATGTCCTCCCCTTCTGCGTTGCGACTACCGTACCCAAATCCACCGTGAACACGCTCAAATTCCCCACATTCATCACCCACATGACCGTTCAGATCACCCCCCAAAACGATCCCCTGTGATAATGGGATTCCACGGAGCACTTCTCCGAGTAGATTCCAAAACGCTATTTTATCGGCGTCGTCACAACCGGCCTGTGGCGCATAGGCACTTATCAAGTGGGTAACTACCCCATCGATAAGCACCCTAACGACCATAAGCCGGTCGCTATGACGTTTCACTTCCAAAATGTCGTTCTGGAACTCCTCCGAGAGCACTATGGCAACCCCATTCTCCCCACCAGGTGCACCTGTGTAGATCAGCTTGTAGCCATTCCCAATGAACCGGGATCTGCTGGCCTTCCACCGAGTCTCCTGCAGGAACGCCACGGCCACCCTCCGCCTGGAGAGCACATCGGCCAACTCTCTCGCGCGTCCGGTTAGCGTGCCTATGTTCCACGTTGCGAAGCGGATCTTTCGAGATGTTTGGGCTGCGTGAGTTGGGGCTAGCGTCGTTAGCCGTGCCCGCCCATGACACGGTAGCCCTTGTCCACTTCTCACAAGAGCCGGGCGAAGCTCTTGCGCGCCGTTATGCGGCGGCGCCCTAGCCCTTAGCCGATCTCGTAATCTTTCTCTGTCCATGTTGATTTGGCAGATTTGGCTTTTACGGGGGCGACTGCCGTCTGACCCCCCAACCCCAAAAGGAAAGCCGTCGTCAGAGCCTCGTCCGTTATTCAGCAGAGTGCGCCGACTTGCAGGTGAGGTTGACTTGGGCCCCGAAGATGTTGGTAGGGCCCCTTACACCCCAGTAGGGCCCCTTACACCCCATCCTTGGTTAAAGAATAGATGAGATATCGCCTCCTGATTTTGTACTATATTATATTTTGTACTATTTTTGAACTACCCTCACTTTCGTTGAAAGGACGAGGGTAGTATCGCGTGAGTCTCTGTAACGCGGGGGACGTGTTGACGTTCGACCTCCCTGAAGGCTACATACAGTACATTCTGCGCAGGCGCAATTGGCTTCAGTTAGTCCTTACTATTTCTTATTGGCCGTGTTCAGATTTTTGACGTTTAGCTGGTGCTGCCTAACAGTTTCTCTACAAGCAGACCTGAACCGTCTGTGCGAATTTCTTTGGCCACTGCAAGGCATCGCCGCATATCTCTAACCAAATGATCCTCTACCTCTCCTCTCTCATACAGTCCACTGTTCTCTCTTAGAAACTGTCTTTCATTGTGCACATCATGAAGACCTCCGTTTTTTTTATTGCTGAAGAACAGCAGACAGGCTGACAGCCTTTAATAATAAGCAGTTAGCGCCTAATGTGGATGTTTGCGACGCTAGAGACACCGCGAACACGCTGCTGTCCTAAAGGGGTACAGGGACCTGGATCACTAATGCCGGAAAACAGCACATAATTATTGTTGCGGCATACTTATAGACCAAGGGTGGTTGACTTCCAGTCGGGCTTGGGCCCTACCACGTAGCTAGGGCGGGTTGTTTTGGCGCCTTTTCTGTCAGGCCGACCCCGGCCGCAGAGGTCCGTATTCTTTCTCCGCCCCTGCACGGATAAAATCTTACCTTGTTTAAACGAATCGTAATTATATAACCTCTATATAACAAACTTCGTTGTATGGAGTACTTACATAACAAATATTTTCTAATTTTATTTTTATGTTTCTTTATATCAAGGTGGCACTGGATAGGTGTATCGTATAGAGCAATGACCATGTCGATCCTGCGATATTCCCATGCATGGCCCTGGGTGGCGACCGGGGTTTTAGTTGATATACCGACGCGACCACCAGTGGCCACCACTTTCTAGCCAGTCTGGGTGGTCGTAGTAAGATAGGACGGAGAACCCCACATAACTGCATTGGCTTGTCTCCGGAGCTCTGACGTGTGGTACAAGGGAGTACGTTAATAAAAACTACCCACCTCGTTGCAAATATTGCACTTATTCATCGATTTGCGTAGATGATAGAAATTGTAATGTCGATTCCAATTCCCTTTCGATGCAAACTTTTTATCACACTTCGGACATGGATACCTATGAGAGAAAAAAACACATGTGTTTGTGTACACATGTAAGAGTTAAGATAGCATTGCGATGATGGCGACCACTACCAACGACTGCGACAGGCGACCGGGTCGCGCGACTTAGTGCTTAGTATGAATTTATTATATGGAACCATAAACAACGCAAGCGACCCGGTCGCGCCTGTGGGCGTGGCTAACAAGCGACCGTGGTCGCGCGACGCTAATACTACTGGAGCAGTGCCGCCGTGCGACCCGGCCACGTTACACGTCAAAGTGGCGTCATTTTCTACACACGATGACGAGTTATTAATAGATGTAGTGTCTAAAAACCCACCTTTATACGATTTGACCTTCATCTTGTCATGATCTGTAGATAGAGTTGATTTTCATTCTTGTTTACGAAAGCAAGGCAAGCAAAATCAGTGTATCATCTTCTTCTTCTAATAAAATATGTGTAGCTCTTTTCCTAGTTGCGGATAAGTTGTCCGACATAATTATACTGAACACTAGAGCACAACTGTATACAATAAATCTGTGGGTAGACTGGACGTCGCGGCGGTCGCGGTCGCTGACATCGGAATGCCACTGGTCGTCAGGCGACAGGCGACCAGGGTCGCGGTCGCTCGTCGCGGTCACCTGTCGTCCCGGTTGCCAACATCGGAATGCTACCTTTAGACTTCTTTGGCGTATTAAAAATGATAAGTTTCGGAAATATTATATTCCAATTTAAGTTGACCTCAGATTTATATCATCAATCATATGAAACAGGCTTTAGCTTAGGCTGAACTTTGTAGATTCGAACGTACATATTCCGGAGGCGCATGGCGTAACAATTGCATTCGATAATACTGACTGTTTGCATATTTCATTTATATTTTAGGGTTTATAGGGTTTGTAATCCAAAATAAACCATAAGATATATCCAAAAAAATTCCGCCCAAAGGTATTATTCCACGCGGACGGAGTCGCGGGCACAGCTAGTATATAATAATATTGTAAAGAGGAAATATTTGATTGTTTGTTTGTTTGCATTGAATAGACTCCGAAACTATTTAACCGATTTGAAAAATTATTTCACTGTTGGGAAGCTACACTATCCCCGGGTGACATAGGCTACATTATATTTTCAAAAAAATTTGGGATTCTTACTAAAACTCCAATAATGTAACCCAAGGTGTAAAAAATTACCTAAAATATTCTTTACATCGCATGCGCTTCGAAAACTATTAATGGTAGAATAAAATAATGTACTACGACTTTGCAGAACACATCATTATTTACAAAACAGCATATGTCCCATTCGAAAGATATCACGAATTTAAAAATGTAAGTATTATATGAAAAAACGTTTCACATCTTCGTGACGCTAATTTGCGTTTCATCCGTAAAAATTGTACCCTCATACGCCCGAAGAAGTCACTTTTATCACGAATTTTTCAAATGTAGGCCATATGTAATTCTTCTCTTCCTACCATATGTAATTCAAAATCACATACACAAATATATGTATTAGAATAAATACATTTTTTTTATCTCCACTGATATAAAACACGTGTTGTAAATTTATGAATATTTGAGAAACTACTGTGAGTTTTTCAAAAGTAACGAGTTTTCACGAACATCTGAGAGTCAGTTATGAGATAACTTCACCATGTTGTTTTTAAAATAAAATACTCTCATATTTTTTTATCAATGAAGTATAACTTCAAAAATTCCTCTCCATTCAAGATGTACACGTACATACATAGTAACTTCTTGGATTTTTTTAAAATAAATACTCTGTCATTATGGCTACCAAACAAATCATATATTATTTTACTGGCGTGGGTATGTAGTATTTTTCGCCTTCTATTTTTGTTATTGCTGTAGGACAGCAGACAAGCTGACGGTCCACTTAGAATTTAGCAGTTACCGTCACCTATACCGATGTTCCGGCATCGGTGACCCAAGTTCTTGTAACCTTATCGGACACTAGGGTGGTCGCGATGTCACTGGCGTTGCAAACACCCATAGGCAACGGTAACTGCTAAATTCTAAGCGGGCCGTCAGCCTATCTGCTGTCCTACAGCAATAAAAAAAACCTCCCTAACTCGAAACAACCCTATAAACAAATTCGGTACTTATTAAATTTTCTCTCCATAGACTCTCGTTATAACTCGATAAAATAAATTACACCTCTGTATCTCGAAGATACGTAACGGATAACGAACGCTCTTCGGCACGCTTGCGGAGGTCACGGGTTCGATTCCCGTCTCGCGTCTGGGTGTTTATGTATGACTAGCAGCCCGTCCCAGCTTCGCACGGGTATTTAACAAAAACCTAAAAATTAAACCCTTCTATTTTTTTTCGGTCTCGGGGAAAAACCTCTCTTGACGGGTTCCCCCGGCCCGGGGGGACCGAGGGATATAAGGGACTCCGGAAAAGATGTTCGACCATCCGACTACCCACTAAAAAACCCCGCTGTTCTCCTATCGCCTACGCCTGGGCCCATGGATATATGGCCTGCCGATCTCGTGGCCCGGGCCGGCGCCGGCCCACGCTTTGTCTTAAAGCGGGCCCCTTCTAAATTGCTGGTGCCAGGGGGTCAGGGTTTCGTCCCCCAGCGCTCTCTTGTAACAACTCTAGGAGTTGAGGGGAGCTGCGGAACAGCACGCGGCCTTCTCCCTCACGGCAATAGTGCAGGCGGCGGATTCTCCCCCGAGGGGCCGCCCGCGACCGCTTTCTACGGCGGCCGGAGATCGTTGCCCGCCCTCCGGCGCCGACAACGCGGCCTACGTTGGCGGGAGGGGAATGCGGTGGCGGACTCCCGCTCCCGTTCCGCCGCCTCCCTTGCAGACACTACTGCCTCGCAAAAGGAGGCGACGGCCGTCCATCCAGGATCGCCCCCGACCATGGACAGAACCAGGGCCGGGAGCGACAGGTCCGCGGCCAATTCCGGACGGGACTCGCATCCCCGTCGCGTGCTAGTCAGGCGTGGGTACGACTACCAGACGACACTCCAGAAAAAGCAGAGTCGCCTGACGTCGTAGCCGGCCCAGCAAGACCAACCGACAGCGAGGATGCAATTTCCGCCCCGGGAACACTCTCTGTGCAGGCGCAGTCGAAATAGGCATGGTTTTGACTACCAAATCAGGTCCCAGGGTAGAACCCGGGACCCCAATCAGTATTCGCAACCATCCCATCGGGGACCACGTCACGAACAGAGAGCTAAGTTGGAAAGGATGTAAAAGGTAGACGGAAAGAAAGGTAGGACTCTGTCGCCTCGAACGGAGAGGGGAGTGAAGCGACGGATGCTCGGGCACCTCGGGTACGCATACCCGTGCACTCCTCGGACAGAGGAGCGCCCCTGGGGGCAAACCTTTCTATTTGCGTCAGGTTACTAAAAAAAATAAAATTATAAAGAAAGTTTGAATATTATTATTTCTATGAGCTTTTATTTTAATGATTTTTTTTGCTATTACTTTTTATTTATTTTTCGTTATTTTTTAATTAATTCTGATTTTTGTAAAAACCCCAGTGACGCACGCCTACATTGCATAAGGTGCTGCCTAGCTAGCCGAACAGGGTGAGCGACTACCACGCAACATTTTTCTAATACTTACATTTTTAAACTCGTGATATCTTTCGAATGGAATATCCGAATTGAATAATTCAAAAAGTTATATAAAGGTATTGAAGCAGTTTTGAATATGAAGTAATTTATTTTGATAAGGATTAATACCAAGATACAAATAAAGAGCCTTTTCTAGGGGCGGCATATCAATTAAATTTTTAAAATAAAAGAACACTTATTGTGGCATAACTATAATAGTTAGACATATGCTGTCGCGACACTTTTTGTAAATAATTATGTGTTCTGCAAAGTTGTAGTACATTATTTTATTCTATCATCAATAGTTTTCGCAACGCACGCGATTTAAATAATATTTTAGGTAATTTTTTTACACTTTGGGTTACATTATTAGAGTTTTAGTAAGGATCCCTAATTTTTTTGAAAATATAATATAGCCTATGTCACCCGGGGATAGTGTAGCTTCCCAACAATGAAAGAATTTTTTAAATCGGGTCAGTAGTTTCGGAGCCTATTCAAAGCAAACAAACAAACAAACAAACAAACAAACAAACAATCAAATCTTTCCTCTTTATAATAGTAGTATAGATATGTTTTTATTTACAAAGTTATAAGTAATATATCAGTAGTTTAGTACCCATAACACAAGTGCCATCCTACTTAGTTTGGGACTAGATGGCGCTGTGTGAATTGTCACAAAATATTTATTTATTATTTATACGAGTACTAGCATTTTTTATCCGTGCAGGGGAGGAAAAAGAATACTAACCTCTGCGGGCGGGGTCGGCATGTCGTAAAAGGCGACAAAACAACCCACTCTAGCTACATGGTAGGGCCTCAAGCCCGTCGGGATGGCGACAACCTTTGGTCTTAAGTACCGCCATAATAACTTTGTGTTGTGTTCCGGCATTAGTGACCCAAGTTCCTGTATCCTTATGGGACAGCAGCGCGTTCGCGACGCCACTAACGTTGCAAACACCCATAGGTGACGGTAACTGCTAAATTCTAAGCGGGCCGTCAGTCTGTCTGCTGTCCTACTGCAATAAAAAAAAGCAGTTTGATTTTAAAACCTTTATATCTCGATTATTTGAAAACCAACTAAGAATATACCGATAACGTACAGCTTTATTGAAGTGATAACTTCATATAGGAGGGTAAACCCGAGTAAACCGTTTCGTTACGTAATGCGTTACGGCGCCAGTCTGTCTGGCTTCCCTTTCTCTCACGCATAGGCAGCAGTAATCAGGGTTCTCCTCTCTCACTCTAACCCACAGCGCTATTCTAATTGCGACTTTATTACAATGAAATACAGGTGAGTTCTTTTTTCTTTATAAAGAATTTACATTAGGGAATAATTTAATATAATTTTGAAACAATTTTTGGAAATTCGTACTTTAATTATTTTTGATTTTATTAATAAATAACCTTTCCTTACATTATCATATTAATATACATAAATTTTAAATAATAACCTAAGCTTTTTTCAAGTTAAACAACTTCAATATTAAATAGTTCAACTTAGATTAGTTTACCACTTCTCGCCTGACGCAGGTCCTCTCGGGGCACGGTTGCTTCGGGAGGTACCTGTGTCGCATAGGGCGGGAGATGACGTCAGGGTGCCACCACTGTGGCGCGGGCGACGAGGAGGACACAGTGAACCACACTGTCGCCGTGTGCCCTGCGTGGCGCGAGGAGCGCCGCGCCCTCGTCGCCCAAATCGGCGTGGACCTGTCGCTCCCGGCCCTGGTTCTGTCCATGGTCGGGGGCGATCCTGGATGGACGGCCGTCGCCTCCTTCTGCGAGGCAGTCATGTCCGCAAAGGAGGCGGCGGAGCGGGAGCGGGAGTCGACCACCACACTCCCCTCCCGCCAACGCAGGCCACGCCGGCGGCGCCGGAGGGCCAGTAACGACCTCCGGCCGCCGTAAAAAGCGGCCGCGGGCGGCCCCTCGGGGGAGGACCCGCCGCCCGCACTATTGCCGCGAGGGTGAGGGCTGCGTGCTGTTCCGCGGCCCCCCTCAATTCCTAGAGTTGTTAGGAGAGCGCCGGGGGGACGAAACCCTGACCCCCTGGCGCCAACACTTTAGAAGGGGCCCGCCTCGAGACAAAGGGCGGGCCGGCGCCGGCCCGGGCCACGAGATCGGCAGGCCATATATCCGTGGGCCCGGGCGTAGGCGATAGGAGAACAGCGGGGTTTTTTAGTGGGTAGTCGGATGGCCGAACATCTTTCCCGGAGTCCCACATATCCCTCGGTCCCCCCGGGCCGGGGGAACCCGTCAAGAGAGGTTTTTCCCCGAGACAAAAAAAAAAAAAAAAAAAAAAAAAAGTTTACCACTTCTATCGGGCGTCAGACGCACACGTTTTTATTTTTATTATAACTAAGATTTTTATTTATTTTACATTCTTAAGCTCTACAAGTCGAATGTTTTGTTACAAAATTAGCTGTACTCAAAACTCTCTAAATCGAATTTTTAACGCATCCCCTCAGTTTCAACTTACAGAGGTTCTAATTCATTAATTGGACCAGCCTGTCTGCTGTTTCATAATAATTAATGTAATTAAAATTTGCTTTAAAAATTTAATCAGTCGTAATATATTATACACATCACCTTTTTTAAACCCTGGGCGATCCTATTCAGGATAATGAGATGATCTTATCGAACTATTGTATTGTCATCGGTCCTTGATAAGTCTACAGCATTTAAATGAAATCTGATGGTTTAAAGTGAGTTAAATCGAGTTCAAAGGAGTCTGTTACAAACAAACAAACAACACTTCAGACGATGAAACACTCACACGGTGTCCACATGTTTGGCACTGCTCCGCAGGTGGCTTCTATATGTATGGATGCTCTTGTATTGAATATCGCAGACGGAGCAGTATGACAGCTTCTCCGCCAGGGTTGCTTCATGACCAATCATGTGCGACTCCAACCGGGATTTACGTTTGAACGTCTTCTTACATATATCACAACAGTATTCCCGTTTTGTTTTGTGTATTCTACTGGAATATTAAATTATTTTTATTATTGCTGTAGAACAGCAGACAGGCTGACGGCCCATTTAGAATTTACCGTCGCCTATGGGTGTTAGTTGGCAACGCCAGTGGCATCGCGTACACGCTGCTGTCCCATAAGGGTACAGGAAATTGGGTCACTAATGCCGGAACACAACGCAGTTATTATGACGGCATACTTAAGACCGAAGGTGGTCGCCATCCAGACGGGTTCGGGGTCCTACCACGTAGCTAGGGTGGGTTGTTTTGTTGCCTTTTACGACAGGCCGACCCCGAATACAGAGGTCAGTATTCTTTCTCCGCCCCTGCATAGATATAAACGGCTGTTTGATAACTCCGTGACTATTTAAATAAAATAAAAATTCTTTTTCAGCAAATAAGTTTTATTTTTCAACATAATCTTCTTTTAGATCAATGCGTTCAGTTCAGCGTTTTTCCAATTTTTTTTTATTCCTTCCAAATTGGTTTTCTCATAATAGGCCCTCAAAATAGGCGTTTGTTTCGGTTATGGCCTCTTCATTCGACCCAAATCTCTTACCACCCAGCCATTTCTTCAGGTTTGAAATAGAAAAGAAAATAGTCGCAGGGGGCTAAATTTGGAGAATATGCTGTATGGGGTAGCAGTTCGTAGCCCAATTTATGGATTTTTTCCACAGTGACTTGATGGAACAGAACTTTTTTTCGCCAAATGTGGTCGTATTTGCTTCAAATAAATATCGAATCTAAAAGCTCTGAATAATATTCGCCGGTGATCGTTCTACCCTTTTCTAGGTAATCTATGTGAATGACACCGCGGGCATTCCAAAAAACTGTGGCCATGACCTTGTTGGCTGACAGACCCACCTTGGCCTTCTTTGATGCACTTTCTGGGGTATTCTGATGGATCCATATTTTGTCCACGATTATATAACGGCGTATAAACTCGTCGGATTGGGGTTGAACTGAGCCTAATATTCCTTTGAAGTGGTCACACGGTTGCGCTTATAGTCGAGTGTGAGCAATCGCGGCACCCATCTCGGGGATAGCTTTCTCATATCAAATATTCTTGTAAAATGTGATGTACTCGCTCAGTTGAGATGCCTATAGCCTCAGCTACCTCACGTAATTTCATTGTCCGATTATCCAATATTATTCCATGAATTTTATCGAGGATTTCTGGCGTGATGATCTCTTTTAGATGACCTGAACGTACTACATCACTTGTGCTGGTACAACCACAACGGAACTCAGTAAACCACTTCTTAACCATTGAAATTGATGGTGTAGAGTTTCCATAATATTTATCAAGTCTTTCCTTGGTTTCAGTGATGGTTTTTTACGCAAAAAAATAATGCTTAATCGACACACGAAATTAACTCTTTTCCATTTTTGTTAAAATTCACGAGGTCGTCTTCTTTTAATGGCTGTCAAACACAAACTTGCTCAAAATTTGATAGTTGTCTATTAAAAGACAGTGTTTGACGGCAGTAGTGTTGCATTTAAAGTTACTGCGCGGGAAATTGAAAAAGTCACCGAGTTATCAAACAGCCCTCGTTGTAAAACCCTAAGACCGTCTGGATGAGAACCACCCACGGTCTAAACATGCCATAATAACCCTGTGTTCCAGCATAAGTGACCTAGGTATAAATAAATATACTGGCACAATTTAAACTCCGCCACCTAATCTCAAAGTGAGTAGCATAGCACTTATGCTATGGATACTAGACAACTGGGAAACAACATATATATGTATATACTATTCTTTTGTAAATAAATACATATTATAAACACCAGGACGCGAGACGGGAATCGAAGCAATGACCTCCGCAAGCTATCGAAGATCGTTAGTCACAAACGTCGTCCAGATAATAATAAGTATTATCGTCGCCTATGAATATTTGCGCAATAATAATAAAGGCACCGCCAACACGCTGCTATCCGTATAAGGATACAGGAACCTGGGTCACTAATGCCGGAACACAATACAAGGTTATTATGGCGGCACATTCAAAAACCAGGTGTGGTTGTCATCCAGACGGGCTTGGTGGTACCTAGCTTGGGTTGTTGAGTCGCCTTTTACGACAGGCCGACCGCGGCCGCAGGAGTCAGTAATCTTACCCCGCCCCTGCACGGAGTGAATAAATAAACTAAAAATCATGCGGGCCAGTCTTTGGGGACTGCCGATAGAAGTGAAAACTAACTTGTGAATTGTAACGTCGAGCTATTAGATTATTTTTTGTTTATAAAGAAGTGTTTATGATCAAGGTACATTGGACACATCTCTGGTGGACGGGCCTGCTATTTGAGAATTATTAATGCTGCGTGATACATTCTTCCGGTTAGAAATATTTTGTGTTAGTAAATTTAATGTTCTTATTTTATCTCGATACCGCTTAGAGTTTTGCTTTTGTCTCTCCTTTTTCCTTTTTGAACTAATAGAATCACTAGAATAATGAGCAGCATCCGTAGACAGAGCAGCGACCTCGTTCTTTTTCTTTTCTCTGTATCGTTTAGACTTTTCTCTGTCATAACGTAATCTTTCTTCTAGTTTCTCTTTATCGTTATCAGTAAGGCCACCGATAACCAAAGCAGCGTACTCATTCCTTTTCTTTTCTCTGTATCGTTTAGACTTTTCTCTGCCTTTTTGTAATCTTTCTTCCCTTTTTTTGTTTTCATCATCAGCCGTGTTATTAATCTTTCTCTTTCTGTTTCTTTCATCCTGAGAATCGTCAGTATTGTTTTCCATAATGGAGAATAATCTAAAATTGAGAGTATTTATCATTTAAAAGCTATACATATACCACAATTGTGGTATTGTGTTGTCTTCCGGCATTAGTGACCACGTTCCAGTACCATTACGCGTATTAGCCCCTGGCAATGCAAACACCTATAGGCGACGGCAACTGATGAATTCTAAGTGGGCCGTAAACCTGTTTTCCTACAGCAATAAAAAGAAAGTTTATTTTAAAAGGCCTTGTATACAAAATAATCTTTTTAACTTACACTTTGTGCGATCTGAGGGTATTTTTCGTTTTGAACTGCATCCCACATTCATCACAGGCGATAGTATGGTTTTGACTTATATGCGAATCCAACTCTTCGGGTGTACTAAAATATTCGAATACCTGTTATTTTCAGATAATATCAAAGTTATATATTTTCTCCGTGTAGGGGCGAAGTAAGAATACCAACCCGTGAGGCTGGGGTCACCCCGTCGTTAAAGGCGATACCTGAGGGACCACAGCGTAGTAGTACATTATGCCGGGAGAACAGCCAGGAAGGGTAAGACCAAGGATTGAATTCAGGGCTACATCGGGGGACCGTTGTTCTGGAAATTACTCCGGACCCGTTACTGGATAGCTTGGAAGGGCTGGGTGCGTACGTGTAGGCGTTTGCCGACGACATCGTTCTAATGATCTCCGGACACGCCGCCACCGAGCTCCAGCACGATGCGAACGGCGCGTTAGCCTACACGCACGAGTGGGGTGTTCGGAACAAGCTACGTTTTTCAGCAGACATCCCAGACGTGCGTATGGCCCACCCACCCCGTTTGCATCGTGATGAAGTCCTAGCTTAAGATCTTGGGGGTTATCGTCGACAAACTAACGTTTAATCATACATCTTGCCTATGTGCATCGTGAGGCACTTGGCATTTATCGGAGGCTGTCGACGATGGCGAAGCTGGAGTGGGGACTTAGTCCAGAGATTATAATGACGATATACGTAGCGGTGATAGAGCCTATTATCGTGTACGGCGCGAGTTCCTCGAATTCGCAGGGTCTTCTTCGCAGAAGACCCTGAACGTGGTACAACGGGGTTTTGCACAGAAGATTGCCAAATGTCACCGGACGGTGGCATGTCATGCGACTTTGATACTGTCGGGTCTCCTCCCGTTGGATCTTCGGATATGTTATGATAGGTATTAGTGCAAAAGGGGCCGTCCTATACCTGAGCAGGAGCGAAGAGAGTTGGATAGACGTGAAGCCTTCTGGAAGGCCCCTCACCCGGCCAGGGAACCGGGCATTCGGTACGAGTGTCTGGAGAACATGCAGCCTGAGATTGTGGCTAGGCCACAGCTACCCATTTATCTGATTTACACCGACGGGAGTAGGTCAGGTGATGAAGTCGGGGCTGCATATACCTACTGGCGGGATGGATCCGAGATTAGGACCAAGCGGATGCGGCTCGAGTCACTGTCACAGACAGAGTTGCTCGTGATCAGCCAGGCCGAGGCTGAGGCAGAAGTAGACAGCCCAAAAAAATAGGCGATGGTAACTGACTCCCACACTACCTCGAGATGTAATTTAATATACACACACTCCATGCAGGGGCAGATTAAGAGTGGAAGGAGCGCCTCGCGGACCCCAGCGCGGGCCTTGCCACCATCGAGGCGGTGGCCGTCCTGGCTAAATGGATGAGAAGGCGCCCTAACCTTCCGCCTGACGCAGGTCCTCTCGGAGCACGGTGGCCTCAGGAGGTACCTGTGTCGCATAGGGCGGAAGACGACGTCAGTGCGCCACCATTATGGCGCGGGCGACGACGAGGACACGGTGACCCACACCGTCGTAGTGCCGTCATCCCTCGAATTGGCATGGACCTGTGCGATCCTGGATGGCCGGCCGTCCCTTCATTTTCAAGGCAGTTATGTCCGCAAAGGAGGTGGCAGAACGGGAGCGGGAGTTGACCACCACACTTCCTTCCCGCCAACGCATCACGTTGACGGCGCCTTAAGGCGTCCAACGATTTCCGGATTAGAATGCGGCAGCGAGCGGCCCTTCGGGATATGATCCGCCGCCCGCACTATTGCCACGAGGGTGAGGGCCGCGTGCTATTTCCCCCACCATGAGTTGTCAAAAGAGAGCACTAGGGGGCCGAAACCCTGGCCCCCTGGCGTCAACATTATGGAAGAGGCCCACCTTGACACAAGGGCGGGCTGGTGACGGAACGGGCCGCCACGAGATCAGCATGCTACATATCCGTGGATCCGGGTGCAGGCGATAGGAGAGAGCAGCGGGGTTTTTCAGTGGCTAAACATCATTCACTGGGTCCCACATATCCCTCAGTCCCCCAGGGAATTTTTCCCCAAGACCAAAAAAAGGAGCGGAGTAAGAATACTAACCCCTGCAGCCGGGGTCATGCTCGTAAAAGCTGACAACACAACCCAAACTAGGTAGTAGGGCCCAAGCCCGTGTGGATGGCAACCACCCTTGATTTATAAGTATGCTGTGTTGTGTTCCGGCATTAGTGACCCAGGTTCCTATACCTCTATGGCACAGTAGCGTGTTCGCGGTGCCTCTAGCGTTGCAATCCATAGGCGACTGCAACTGCTTCTTATTAAGTGGGCAGTCAGCCGGTCTACTGTTCCGCGGATATAATTAAAAAAAAAAACATACATGAAGACAGAATCACACTGGCGACAGTGTATGCTCCCTGCGGTATCCAACTTGTGCTTCATCCTACAATGCTTTACAGCGGTGATCATTTCGGCTGTTTCGTATTTACAAAGCTTGCATCTGAACAGCGAGTAATGTCTCTTTCTGTGCCATTCCATTGAACGTACGTTCAAAAATCTTACATCACACACTGGACACTTGTGTACACCAATACTCTGAAAAACATGGGCCATCGGCCCAACAAAAAAATTGGGTCACATTTGTCTTTAATAATACAGCACTTGCCGCGTAATGCCAAAAGTGAATTCATACCTATAGTTACAAGTAAAAACTAAACGCTAAACGCGCGAGATTATTGTCTAAGTAGTGACGAAAACCTAAGCAATGTATGATTTGCAAATAGTATGTATTAATTGATCTATTAAAAAAAATTGTGAAGCCCTACGAAATATATACGAGTATACCTAGTACAGGAAACTTATACTAATAAAAAAACTAAAAAAACACATTTTAATGATAAATTGAACTAAAAAGTGAAAAATAATTCTAATATAGGAATAAAATAATGAACAAAAAATATTAATATTATTGTGAAAAATGCGTGGAGCCCTTTCTATCATATCTTTCCTACCATTCCTACCATACGCTTATTTCACAATAATAGTAATCTTTTTCGTTCATTACTTTATTCCTTTTCATACTTTTTAGTTCTGACCGTTCAAAGTGGGTCAAAATCGAGTTCAAAAGAGTCTGTTAAAAACAAACATACAGGTGAAACTAATAGAAGCGTGTTAAAAACCTACCTCATTGTGATTCTTTGTTAAATGCATCTCATAATTCTCTTTCTTCAGGAATCCAAGGACACAACTATCACATTTGTATGGTATCTTCTTAAAATTTGGATGATTTCTTTTATCTTCTCTACTTTTCAACATCTCTTCCTCTGTTAACACAATATTAGTAAATTTCTGTTGAAATTCTTCTTCAACACATTTAGTTTCTTGTTTAACTCTTTCTTTTCTCCTTTGCACTTGTCTCTGTATAATATTTTGTTGATAACTAAACGGCTTTGCAGGATCATTTTTGTTTAAAACTTTTTTGTATTTATGTAGCAGGTTTTTCTTTCTTAGCTTGATTACATTGTCTTCATTAATTTCAATTACACTACTCTGACTTTCAGTATCAGCTTCAAATTTAATTGCAATAACATTATCATCAACATTATCTATTTTAATATCAATTGGGTCGTTATTTATCATTTCATTAATACTTTTATTTTCAATTGCTTCATTTATTTCAGCTTCAAATGCATTATTATCAATTATAATTGAATCAATGTTTTCGATCTTTACATCTGAACTATTTATTTCACATTCGATTGTGTCTTTAGAATTTATTTTACTATCTTTGTCAATATTTTCTGGATCACTTATTTTGGTAATTTTTACTGCATTTCCTATTTCATCTTCTGGTTCTAGTTTGATATGTTTTATATCAAATTCATCAAATTTGTTTGTATCTGATTCATATACATATGTACATTTTAGATTTGATAGAGGTTGTATATATGGAAGCTGCAAAATTAAACTTCGGACTATTAAAATTATTGATAACAGATATTTTATCTATTAAGGTGCAAAAGTCCATCAAGACCATCAGGATGAAATTAATCTCTCCAGCCAGCAGCTCAACGAGTTAGGGGATGGATAACAGTTATTTAGTCATTTTTCTTCATTAAACCAAATATACCATCTTTTCCATTTATTTCTTATTTATTGGATATGGAAAATTGATATGGATTATTTATTGGAAAGACAAGTTACTATATGGAAAAGCCACACAACACAGTTAATTACCCTGTAACAGTTCTCAACAGAGTGCCACAAAGTATATTTACATAAATATAACTGGTATAAAAACTAGTATGATTAAGACAGGTTTTCATGCATTTTTTATTGCTTTTATTGAACAACAGACAGGCTAACGGCCCACTTAATAGTAAGCAATTAACGTCGCTTATGAAGGTTTGCGACACTAGAGGCACCGTGAAAACATTGTTGACCCACCGGAGTATAGAAACCTGGTTCACTAATGCCGGAACACAATACAAGGTTATTATGGCAGCATACTAATAGACCAAGGGTGGTTGCCATAGATGGCAACCCGTCTCTAGACGGGTTTGGGGCCCTACCACGTACCTAAGTTTTCTTTTTCGCCGTTTACGACAGGCTGAGCCCGGCCACAGCGGTTAGTACTGTTACTCAGCCCCTGCTCGGAGGCATGCATGCAAGGAACTAATAAAAAATATGTAATATACCTTCTGATAAATTATATTCTGTGCGGTCTGTACTTGGCACTTAAATTTTGCAAACTTTCTAAGCAGACTTTGACATTCCCAACATATACCGCTACGACTGTCTTTAATCTGTGGAAAACATTCAAAATATCACAAATAGTCATAAAACCTTTTTGTATTTTTCTGCATAGTGCATATTTAAAAACAACATTTCATCTTAACTTCATTCATTCACTGCCATACATTTTGACAATATGAACTCGATTGGATTGTTACAAGTTTAGATAGTACATGTAAAATAGATAACACTTTGTTGTACATTACATCCTGCAGGGGCGGAGTAAGAATACTATCCTGTGCGACCAGGGTCGGCCTGTCATGAAAGGCAAACCTGTCTAGATGGCAACCACTGTGGTATATAAGTCATCATCATCATCTTAGTGTTGAATTCCGGTTGTAGCCCAAATTATCACTTCGGCGCCCAGGGTCTGCTTTCCAACTTTTTCTTCTCCACTTTGCACGATCTTCGGCATCTCTAGTGGTCAGTCAATTGGTACGCATATCAACCCCTACGATGTCAAGCCAGCACTTTTTGGGTCTACCCTCCTGCCCGGGGCTGGCGGCATGGCCAGACATTTGTTCCCCACATAAGTAGCCGGTTGCCGTAAAACGTGGTCATACCAGTGAAGGCTACACTCCTGCAATTTATCTGCAATGTCACGGACATGAAGGCTGCTGCGAATGCGAGAGTTCCTAATGCGGTCTTTCCGGATTACTCCACACATCCACCGCAGCATATTCAACTCTGTGATTCGCAGTGCCTGCTTGTGTCGCTCCAGCACTGGCCACGCTTCACATCCGTATAAAAGGACAGGCTTAATGATGGTCTTATAGACCTGTCTCTTCAATTTAACCGGTATTTGAGGGTCACCTCACATGACACCAGTCATCTCACGCTATTTGGCCCACGCGGCAGCAATGCATGCCTTAACATCGGAATCAATGATATCGGTAATTACTGCACTCCTGCATCGACCCCTTGCCTTTGAAGACTGGAGTAATGATACTCAGTCTCCATTAGCTCTGGATCGTACCGGTGAGGAGTATCCAGTTGAAAAGGTCGGCTAAGATGCCCATACCACGAGAGCCTATTGCCTTCCAGGCTTCGATGGGGACTCCATCGGATCCAACAGCTTTCCGATTCTTCATGTGGCGAAGACAATTCTGAACAGTGGCACTAATCCTTGACTCCTTAATCTGGTGGCTGCACCTCTTTGTGCTGTGTGTTCAACAGGTCGTGGAAATACGAGTGCCATCTCTTCTTCACCGCAATGTCCTCGCATAGCAGGGTGCCCACAAGGTCTTTTACATAGTGGCACTTGGAAATGTCCTGTGCCGCTTTGACCCTGGAGCGCGCCAACTTATAGATGAGCTTCTGCCCCTCAGACGATTCCAACTTATCATAAAGTGGTCTTGTCTAGCAACAAATCTCTTAGTGGCACACTTTGCCACCCGTTATGCGTCACAATCTTCAGCCAAAAGGTTAAAAATAATCCTCGAGGTTTGTTTGAATGTGATTCTGTTAGAAAACCTATTTGATTGTGTTGCCTATATGGACAACACAGTCATATAGCCCTTTGCTCTTTCACATATGTCATTATATGACTTACTCTTGTCTTCTCTCACTTTTTACAATGACTTTCAGTCCAGATCGACTTTAAATTGTTAAAACCTGCATTTTTATTATTTATCAAATCAAAACACTGGCATGCTTTTAAGAAGTACAGTTCAAAATATGCTAGGGACTTTTGTATAGTAACTTTTTTTTACTTCTGTCATGTCTTTTTGAATATATACATTACTAATTGGGGTCTTATTTAAAAAAAAAACACTAGCATATTTTAAATTGCACTTCTTAGAACATGCCAGTGCTCTGAATATATAAATAAGAAAAACACAGGTTTTAACACCTCCCCTTAATCAAAGCGCCATAGGTATAAGTAGCATTCATGCCTTTCATGCTGTACCTATAGAAATTGTAGCAACTGCTGCTAGCATATAACTAAATAATAAAGAACTAGACGTAGCTGTTGCATCTGAACTTTTACATACCTTTATATTAATTTCTTTTAATAATGGTGTGAACAAACTTAGCGGCTTTAAATTCCGATCATCAGATAAACAGGTACAGCAACACTTTTCAATTATATACATTTTTATTACTCACTAAATTATATTAATAAAAAATCAAAATAAATTTCCTATTGAGAACTACTAAGAAATAATAAGAATTGTCACAACAAAATAATTTTTTTTAATAAGATTTTATGGCCTGGTAATGAGATTTTTAAGAAAAAAAAACAAAAGAACTAAAGCAACAGGCCGTGTGAAAACCGTATTGTATCCGATTATTAAGTTTTATAGAAAGTTTATTTAGAGCTTGGATACATTAGGAATATAACTTGAACTAGTAATAACAATTAAATAAACTCTAAAAAGGCACCAAATTCAGCGAAGCTGGTAAAAAAAACCAGTATTGGTCTTCCACTGCATGCATGGGGCCTTTTAGCGGCGAACAGTTTGCCATGAATTATTATTACATTTACAATTTTATTATCTAATATCAGATACCCACGACTCATCTGCGTTGAATGATATATTAAAACAGTTTACGTCATGAGACAGAGGTAGAAGAGAATTCCCCTCTCCTACGCATGCGCACTACACCACTTGCCCCACTTTTCCATGGCAAGAAAATAAACATTATCTAATGATGCTTACATGTAGTACTTATAAAAATCGTTGTTTCATAAAACTTTTAAATATATTTTTTAGATAAGGGCCGTGGTCTAAGAAATAAAACTTATAAAGTTTAATTGAAATCTATCCAGTAGTTTTGCGGTGATGCGAGTACATCTGCAGACCTATCATTTTATTTATAAAGAAGATTAATATTACAGCTATAGTTTTTAAAGATTAAACAGGAAAAGGGAGGCGCAAAATTATCAGCCCATCAGCAGTGACAACCTGGCTTCTAATGAGTTATTGATAGGTATAGTATAAATATTATGAGGTCATAAAAAATATTTAAATAAGTATTAAGATAGCATAATTGTTAAATACCTACAGATGGTGATACAAGGAAATCTATATGAGAACAAAGTGTCATAACTCAATGCTGAAGTGGCCATGATATAAAAATTATGTGTTTACATGCCGAAATGGTAAAACAATGTACCCTTCTCAAGCGAAGGGTACTTCTATACGGTAGTTCGGGCCGCTCGCGTATAGGCGCTCGGCGGGCGGCGAGTCTATCCGTGCTAAGCGTCAGACGTTACCGTTACACAAAATCGATAGATTTAGTACCGTTATGAGAGCTGCGGCGCGCGCGGCAGCTTCCTCCCCACCTCAGTGTGCGTGGCTTTCACCTTATGAAATTGTTTTCGTCATTAATAAGTATTACATAATATCAACAAACATAGACGTTCACGACTGTTTATCGAATGGTTCTATGGGTAAATTAGTGTAGCTACCATATCATATTAATAAAGAACAGGGAAGCTCTGAAAAGTCATCATACATCATCGTCGGCCACGTCGCATATGTACTATCCACGAAGCATCGCCCTCAACTTCATTACATTTCTCGGAAGAGACTTCGGGCGATAATAATAACAACGTACATATTAAATCGACAACGCGACCACACGCTCACTGCGCAACGTCTCAGCCAGGAATGACCGCAACGGCGCGAACGCGCGTATCATCGTCGCCTGCGGAGGCGGCAGTGCGGGACGAGGACTCGACCAAATTTCGGAGAAACGATAATCCTGTTGTCAAGCCATGGTTGAAATATTTAATCTCCAAGAATTTGTGTCGTGTAAAAACATCTGCATTTGTTTACTTTTTAAACGCTTCTGATTGGTCGACGATCCCCAGCCAATTCATATATAGAGAGCACGAATTTTGAAATAAATTATTCAGTACGGGATCAGTACTCAATACGGCTTCCGTATTGATTCAGCTAAACCATCCCTGGTGTTGTTTCATTTATAACCCAAATGGTGACCCTCTGAATCACTGAACCCGGTCACCAAATTAGTATACATTGAATATGATGAAAATAATGAAATTAAGTTTGGTTGCAATTCGTTGAAGATAAATTTGAAAAGAATAAGGTTAAAAAGTGCAGCAGATAATTGAATCTTAGCAGGACTGCTGTACCGATTAAAATGGGAAATTGTACATTAAAAGCATTAAATAGAAGCATAACAATTATTGTGAAGTCAATCCTGAAATTCCATTGCAAGATCACTAATGATTTATTCAGAATATGGAACAAAATTTACGGGAAGTACCTAATGAACATACTATGCCAATTATTTTAGGTGGAAATTTTAATTGAAATTTTAAAGATGAAAAATCTAAGCCGTTGGTTGATTTCCTTACAGAAAAACATATGGGTGAAGTCGATATTGCGGTTATGGGCTGCCAGCAAGAAGCCCGAATATGAATCCCATATGGGATGAGTTGAAGAGACGTGTCAAAGCGAAAGATCCTGCTCCGGAGACCATTGGCCAGCTTAACACAGCTATTCAAGAAAAGTGGGATAACATCCCACAACACAAGATTGTGATGCTTATCCGTTCCATAAGGAACCGCATGGAAGCAGTGATAAGAGCCTGGGGAGGAAATACGAGATACTGAATACCCACAATTAACTGGCATTATTTATATTTTTGGTTAAATGTAAATAAAACATTGGCAATCATAGGGACTGCCGATAGAAGTGAAAACTTAGAACTTAGAATTTTAGTATTAAAATTTGATATTTCATAATGTTTAAATTAAAACTATCAACATCAATCTGGTTTTCACATCTATTGACACTCCGAGCAACAATTATATACATGTTTATATGATTTATTACTCAATATATTACGGGCTGACAAAATTTAAATACAAATTGAATTAACAATTAATATACAATTATATTATTTATGAATAGTATTTGTATTTATTACTAAATTCATTCAATTTACTTGTAAAGATATATGTACATAGCACTAATATTGCACAATACATCACCTGTATGGCTACGAGTATTACTCATGTCGGTGACGCGAACTCACAAAACTTCACCCATCCAAAAAGCGTCTAACGTGCACAGCACGCGGTCAGGTATGTACGATATGTTATACATGTATATATGTATTCGTGTACACAGGCATCTGCGCATGCGCGTCTGGTATCAGAGCAGTACGTGCTATAGATGTATACTAATAGATATACAATTAACATTAGCATGTCTGTGATGCGAACCATAAGATTTTTCCCTACCAAAAAGTACGGGTTATTTTATAATTCTTGAAATGGGTTTTGTTCAGGAAGTCTACCAACATCTCTTATTTCTTCATTATCATCTGGAACTTCTTCGCGGCATAATTCTCGACAGATTTGTAATGTTCTTTCAATATCTATGTTGGATTCAAACTCTTTTCTCTTCTGTAATATTAGATCTACATTTTCATCGTATAATCTTATAAATTTCATATTTTCTAGAATATCTGCCTCCTCATGACGAAATGGAATGTACAAAGTTACCATTTCTCTTTTATATTCGTTGAAATCAGTAGCCATATCATAATTACGATATCGTATTACCCTCGGTTCATCTCGTTTGACATACTCTCCTTTGTTATTTTTGTAGTACTTAGAAACAAATTGCGCGAGCGAAATATCTTCTAAATCTTCAGGTCTTTGTTCATATTTGTCGAACCAATTTTCTTTCCATATATCTGTGCAGTCATCGTCTAATTCACTTAATTCCTTCATAGTTTTTTTTATTCTTTGTCTTTCGATAGGCCATACAGTTGGTATATAGACAATAGCTGTTGAACTTTTTGACATAGGCTCTCTCAACAAATACCAAGCAGCTTCTTGACTCGTTATTTCAGTGTGATTAAAAAGATTGATACTAATATTTTTAGTGATTTCAAATATGTCAAATTCTGGGTGTTCATCCATGATTTCAATTATTTTTCTTTGTAAATTGCTAACACCTCTATTCGTTTTGTTGACGTACTCTACGACGTAAGCCGCGCACGAATACTCTTCTGCTATAAATTGAAAGTCTATATTAGATTTAACAACGTTCAGTATAAATGGATTAAAAGGATTGTGCCATTTTTCATTAGGTTGACGCTTCGGAAAAACTTTTGGTCTATTAATTCCAGCGCGAATAATATCAACATATTCCTGATCTGAATGTATATTATTATCTTCATAAAATGTTTGGAAATCATCGTATTCATTATTTTCCAAATTTTTTCTGAGATAATTATATTTTGCTTTATATATTTTGTATCCATCTTCGGTGTCTTTCATCGGTGTCAAAATCATTGTTGTCTTAATTGGTATAAAAGGAGCTTCAAATCTACATTTTTTAATTTGTTTTGATGATACGCCTTTGTAACATGTAAAATTATGCTTGTGTGTTTGTAATTTGATATTACCTGATGCCTCTGCTGCAGATACCGATATTAGAAAATCTATAAGATCGATTGCTTTACTGTAATCTTTATCTAGTGTGTCTTCAGGAGCATTGTCAAGCCAAGCTAAAATGTGCGCATGTGGACTACCCCGATGTTGAAATTCGATTCTTTTGAAGTAATACAAAATTCTATATTTCTTAAAAGGACTAAATCTTTTTGATTGCAGTATTTTCATTAGGACACTGATCAACTTATTGAAATATATAGCGCAAATAACTGCGTCTTCATTAATAAGTGTACTCTTTTCTATAAAATGTAACGCTGCTACATTTTCAACCGATATTTCAGAATTATTTTTTAAATTATGTAACAATTGTAGCAATTTCGGCCATCCTATTTCGTTAGCACTTATTGTAAAAAAAACTGTTGGCTTACCATATTGTCTAATCATTGAAAATAGGTCCTTTTTTCTTTCTGACCAATAATATGCTGAATTCGGGATCGTGCGTAGAAAAGCCAAATTACTTTCAATACAACCTTGTACGTAATCTTCTGATTCTATTTGCTCTTTAGTGATAGTAGTGCCTTTTTCAACATGTTTGAATGCAATAGAAAGCGAATCTAGTATTCTTATTCTCATTATTTTCATGGCCAAGTATAACAAATGCTGAGGGGTAACTCCTCGTCTGTCAGATCGTCTGAGTTCACTTGTTGCCATCATAAAAGGTGTGGCAGTAAGGCCATCACGAAAAGTTCTAAATTGACCCAGGTATATTTGCGGAAAAGATAATTCCTCTGCATGTTCATCAAATAATAGACTAATGGGAACATTACCTTCTCCAGGAGCAATTCCTAAGTACATTTCGTCGTTCCACATTAATGTTTGTTGCTGTGCTATTAAGCTTTCATCGATTGGTATTTGTTCTGAAATGTGACTGTCACCATCATCATCGTAGATAATTTCATCTTGTACATCATCTTGGCTGTTTAAGAAACTATCATCAATCGCAATTCCATAAGAGCTATAAAGAGGTGTATCCTTCAAGTATCGCAACCACGTTTTTATTTTTCTTTTATTGACTATACCATGAAGGTTGCTGGATTTGTATATTTTCTTTCTTTTAATATGAACCGTAATGCTATAATCGTCATCTATATTCCTTGGTAATGAATGTACCATTGTATTTACTTCTATTGGAACATTTATCACCTGCCCATAGATTCCGAATTGACCATGAACATGTCGAAGTCTTCGAATTTGCATAAATGGAATTTTTGGAGATATAAGTCTTTCTGTTACCAAATCTAATGGGCAATTTTTTAGATTTTCCGGAAGTGGAGAATATTTAAATCCATTATATACCGACAGTGGTGGAACACGATTCTTATTAATTGTTGTTAAGCAAGTTGAGCAAATTTTCACCTCAGCTAAATTAGCGTTTCCGAGCATTGTTCTTATAAATTGAATACTGGGAGTCATATTGTTATTGACAAAAATTTTCAAATCTTTTTTAAACCACAGTCTATCGCAAATGTCACAAACATGGCCAAAATCATTATCAAGAAAATCTTTTTGAAATTCTCGATGGGCACTGGAATTTTCTTGAAAAGAAGAGTATGTTTGTAAAGATAGGTTATATTGAGAACACCTGTTATCAGCATCACGTGGAAGAATATTTTGAGGATTTGATGCATAGTTTATCATTATTGGTTCATCTAATTGTGTAACATAAGTAACTTGTGAAGGAACATCGTTTTGAACGTCTGCATCATAATCTGAACATGATTCTGGAATGTATAATTTATTTCGTATTGAAGGTCCAACAGCGCCAGGTGTGTGAGTTGGTGTGATATATGGCACATTTCTTGTTGACGGGCCTGGAATTTGTGAAGCATGGAAATTCTGACGAACATGCGTTGCAATTATTTTTGAGGGTTGATCTGTCTGTAAATTAATCAAATTAATGGCTCTTTTCTTGTCTCTATACCGTTTACTTTTTTGTTTGTTTTGCTCTTTACGACGTTTAATTATTATTTCCTCTTCAACTGTCTTTTGATGTTTAGAAATTCGCGAATCAATTGTTATATCACTTTTTCTCTTATCTCTATATCGCTTACACCTAACTTTATTTTGGAGTTTTCTCTTTTTTTCAATTTCATCAGTTTTTTCCCTTTGATTTTTATCATTATCAGAGAAGACCGCTTCTACCAATTCTTCTTCATATTCTTGTCTTTTTTTTCTTCTCCCACCGTCTGAAGATATCTTCAGCATCAAGGATCTAAACAAATATGGAAAATGGATATTTAAATAAACACTAATTATTTTTAAAAAATCGTAAATTTCTAATAATTCCATTATTTTTGCCAGTATTGTTCCATATTGAATGATATAAAATTATAAATAATCATTTTGCAAAAAATAACAAAGCACATATTTTATATTTGACGGCCGCAGGAGTCAGTAATCTTAGCCCGCCACTGCACGGAGCAAATAAATTCACTAATAAATATACCCTTCAAATATGCCACCATAATTGTGTTGGCTTCCGGCATTAGTGACCACGTTCCAGTACCACTGCGCGGATGGTAGCGTATCGGCCCCTGGCGATACAAACACCTATAGGCGACGGCAACTGATGAATTCTAAGTGCGCCGTAAACCTGTTTGCCTAAAGCAATAAAAATAAAGTTTATTTTAAAAGGCCTTGTATACAAAATAATCTTTTTAACTTACGTTTTATGCGATCTGAGGGTTTTTTTCGCTTTGAACTGAACCCCACATTCACCGTAGGCGATAGTATGGTTTTGACTTATATGCGAATCCAACTCTTCGGGTGTTCTAAAATATTCGAATACCTGTTATTTTCAGATAATATTGAAGTTATATATTTTCTCTGTGCAGGGGCGGAGTACGAACACCAACCCCTGCGGCCGGGTTCCCCTGTCGTAAATGACGTGACAAAACAGCCCCAGCTACGCGATAGGGCCCTAAGCCCGTTTGGATGATAACCACCCCTGGTCTAAATATGCCGTCATAATAATATTGTGTTCCGGCATAAGGGACCCAGGTTCCAGTACTCCTAGGGAACTAGGGATGCACGTTACGATTCGATTTTTATGAAGGTCGATTCGACAAAGCTAGAATAAAAACAACATGGCGGGTATAATCCGACCGTAATAATACAACACTTCTTTCAATCGACAATAGTACGTTGAACAGTACACTTATAATTACCAGCATATAAAACCAGTAAGAGATTTGGAAATATTGTCTTTTTACTTACTTTTTAATGTAAGTTAGTTAATACAATTAATGTTGTAAATATATAAATTTTATACGCATTATATTTGTAAAAATAAAACTGTTCTATGTTTTTTTTTTTTTCTAAAAGTAAGGAATTGTAATATAAAAAATGAGAATATAGGAGATATTTCTAATAAATAATTAAAAGTTGCTATGACAATTTTAAGATGGACCGATGATCTGGTCAAGATCGCCGAGATAGGTTGGATGAGGGCAGCGCAGGACCGATCATCGTGGAGATCTTTGGGGGAGGCCTTTGTCCAGCAGTGGGCGTCTTCCGGCTGAAATGATGATGATGATGACAATTTTTATATTACGTTGATTATTGTAAAATCGACATCCAAAAAACTATTTTTACGATTTGTTTACATTTTTTTTTTTTTGGTAAAACGGATAAGGTATAGTCAACTGTAAGGGATCATGGGGATATTTCACGGGACTCCCACACTACCTCTAGATGTAACTTAATATATACACACACTCCATGCAGGGGCGGAGTAAGAATACTAACCCCTGCAGCCGGGGTCATGCTCGTAAAAGGTGACAACACAACCCGAACTAGGTAGTTGGGCCCAAGCCCGTGTGGATGGCAACCACCCTTGATTTATAAGTATGCTCTGTTGTGTTCCGGCATCAGTGACCCAGGTTCCTGTACCTCTATGGCACAGTAGCGTGTTCGCGATGCCGCTAGCGTTGCAATCCATAGGCGACGGCAACTGTTTCTTATTAAGTGGGCAGTCAGTCGGTCTACTGCTCCGCAGCAATAATTTAAAAAAAAAAACATACATGAAGACGGAATCACACTGGCGACAGTGTATGCTCCCTGCGATATCCGACTTGTGCTTCATCCTACAATGCTTTACACCGGTGATCATTTCGGCTGTTTCGTATTTACAAAGCTTGCATCTGAACAGCGAGTAATGCCTCTTCTTGTGCCTCTCCATTGAACGTACGTTCAAAAATCTTACATCACACACCGGACACATGTGTACACCGATACTCTGAAAAAGATAATATGGAATATTTTTAAACCTGACAACACATTGGGCTCATTCTATTTTACTAACACTACGAGTTTTACTAATATTTTTGTCAATTTCTTAGCCCCCTCCCTCCCGGACACCGGGCAAAAGAGGACCTCTGGGGTGATTTTTAGTAGGTATAGCAGAGACGTGCGTCCCCCTTGTCCACTGTGAGGGACATACGGGCGCATTTCACGGGAATCCCACCCGATCGCCAGCCAATAAGAAAAAGCCCCCTCTACTTTTCACGTAGAAAATCATAAATACAATTTTCAGAATTGTCTTTAATAATACAGCACTTGCCGCTTAATGCTAAAAGTGAATGGACACATAAAAATGTACTATAAAAAAATCTTCAACGTCGCTACCAGTTCGGTCTTGTCGCTCGGCGTATGCGCGTCTGTATTTGATTGTCGTAAAATGGCGGTAAATACTGAATTGTTTATAAGTGCGATTCAATCTAAACCACCTATATGGCAAAGCAAACATCCACAACACAGTAATCGCACAATAACAAGAAAGTTATGGAGTGAAATAAAAGAATTTATTTATTTATTTAATTATTTATACATGACATACAAATTTTAAATATAAAAGATTCATATCACAGCAGTTCATGTACAACAACTAATTTGACTTAGAGAAAATCACACTGGCCCCTGAACTAGTGAATACTGTATCTCAGTGGGCCAGTATTTTTAAAATAAGTACTAATATATAATAATTACCATTATATTAATAATTAAATAATATATAGTAGTTAAATGAGATATAGTAGTAAAAATAAATAATAATTTAAAATAAAATATTAATGAAAGAAGAAGGGAAAGAAAAATATAGATACATATATTAACTGAAACAATGATTGTATGTGAACATAATGTATGTAAGTTTATATATAAGTAAAATGTAATATTATATTTAAATAATTGCTTTGATAATCTCTTCTGACTGTTGATAGAATGTAATTAGTATGTAGTATGAATTAGTATGTAGTATGAATTGGTATGTAGTATGAATTAGTATGTAGTCAAATATTGACACGGACATTTTAGTGTATTCAAAGAATTTTGTAGGGTATAATCTCAATTCTTTATCTAAGTTAAAAAATTCATCAGCTATTTCTCTGTTTTTATTTATTTCGTGCACACGATCTCTAGTGTTCAACAACTCCCATCTCAGGATCGGACTGTCTAGTAAAAATAGCAAATACTCATCCATAGTTTGAAACACCTGTTATACATCGAACCGTTACAAGAGCTCGCGCGTCACTGTGGCCACTGCAAGGCCCCGTGTGCAGCGCCCGCCTAGGCTCCAGTCACCGCGCATTCAGTGTGGACGCACACTACCTATTTCATAGATGCGCAGTCCGCACACCTCTCCCGCACTTCGGTGCCCCCTCTCTCGCCGCGTTGCTCGCTGCGCTGCGTGGAGCCACACCGGCGCGTCGGCGTGTATTTTTTGTTTATATTGACATTTTTAATTTCGTATTATCTTTTGAATGGAATGTCCGATTTCAATAATTCAAAAAGTAATCAACAGGTATTGAAACATTCTTGAATACGAAATATTTTATTTGGATAAGAATTAATACAAAGGTATGGATAACATGGTCTGATTTTGATAGATATTTCTATCAACTTTTAAAATGTAAAAGAAAAGTGCGTGCGTATAAAGTACACATGTCAGAAGTGAAACTTCTTTGGCAAACTAATTTTTAAATCTCGTTTATATTTATACTAATCTAAAGTTTTAGATTTCCGAGACTTAGAGGGAGGGGAAAAGGAAGGTATGTTAGGAATTTAATGAATTTAATTGTCATTAAAATATTAAGTGTCGAAAATTAATAAAAATTATAAAATTAATTTTAATTTATTTCATCGATATCTACATTATTTGATGCGATTTCTATTGGTATTGTTGTGCCTAAAGCATTATGATAAATAAAATATGTAATATAAACTAAACTACCCCCTTTATGTCATTTGACTTTTTATTTTCTTCATTTTGTCGAGCCCTTTTTCGAGACCTGTAGTCACGACTACGTTCTGCTGGAGTTTTTGGTTTAGTTTTTGAAATGATGGACGACGAGATATTCAACTCTTGGCTAGCTGCATTTTTTAAGGCCTTTTTCCGCTCTCTATATTCACGTGAACGTTCTGTTGGTGTCTTAGCTGGCCGTCTCACAGTTTTTTTATTTTTAAGTGTTTCACACTTTCGCACTACAATTTTTGGCATTGTGATCTGAAAATGAATGAATGAATTATTTGAATTTAATAATTTTTAAAAATAATTGAAGAGAATGATTAAAATATATTTATTTTATATTGTTTAAAAATAACATAGTAAAATCTCAGACGATGAATTTTAAATTAAAATTTCTCGTGATTTTTTGGAAATAGTAAAAATACCTAACCTCAATTTAAATTTATGCAATATAATTGTTAATTAATTATTATTATAGAAATTCTATTTTTAAAAGTAAAATTTGGTAAAAAGAATTTATGAAATTCAAATAATTTATTAAAATCTCAAATTACGACTTGTAAATTAAAACGCCAATTGTTTTTGTTATTATTAGAAAATATTAATTAAAAAAATTTTTATTAAAATTTTTAAAAAAGAGAATTTATGAAATATTATTATTTTATATGAACTTCTCCTCCATATAAACTTGAACTGTGCCAAATTCCATACTCCTCGGGCCGCGCAATTTTCGTAAAAAGGGGTACAAAGTTTTCGCTTCACGTATTAATATACAGATTAGAATAATGGAATATTTTTTACCTGCATTTAGTTAATTTGATAGTGGTTACTCTGAAAATCTTGATTCAAAGTTCGTTCATCTATTATTATCGCATGTTTTCAGGATAATCAATGATATTTTATATAAAAAAGTATATAAAATCATTGAGGACAATGAAATCGGTAATAAATCCATTCGATTTCCAAAAAGCGAAACCTTACAAGAACGACCCCGAGATTCTCGCGATGACCAATTTAGTGATGGCCTACCAGAACAACGATATAAACGAATTCGAGTCCATAATGAAGCATTAACAATATGTGAGTTATATTTTGATTAAATTCATTTTCTTTCACGGATTGACACTTTATTGACAATTTAGTGAACTCTAGACGGCCATGAATCGGCGCCCTATAGATTTCTATAATCCAAGTTTAATAAATGGACTGCACTTCGAACGGGAATGTTTGGTATATTAAAAATAAATCTCGTTTTTAATATACTAATTTAAAGCTTGATTTCCGATACTTAGAGGGAGGGAAAAGAAAGATATGTTAGGAATTTAATGAATTTAATTGTCATTAAAATATTAAGTGTCGAAAATTAATACAAATTATAAATTTAATTTATTTTATCGATATCTACATTATTTGATGCGATTTCTATTGGTATTGTTGTGACTAAAGCATTATCATAAATATGCAATATAAGTTTGTGCTCCCCATGGCACTGTGCGTGATGCGACGTTCGCTCTCTCTCTCTCTCTCTCGATCTTTCTCACTCGCTTGCTCCCTACTCTCGCTCCACGGCTATATGCTTCACGCTACATTCGCCCTTTCTCACTCTCTCTCAATCGCTCTCGCCCTCTCCTTCGACAAAAACGTTTCACATCTTCGTGACGTTTTATCCGTAAAAATTTTACCCTCATGCACGCAAAGAAGTTTCACTTCAAAAGAAGTTATAATGACATAACTACAATAGTTGGACATATGGTCTCGCGAAGTTTTTTGTAGATATTGATACGTTCTGTAATATTGGAGAACATTTTTTTGTTCTATCATCAATACTTTCCGCAGCGCATGCGATGAAAGATTTTTATGGCAATTTTTTTTTCACCTTGGGTTGGTTTTAGTAAGAATTTCTAAACATCTCTAATTTTTTCTAGTAATAAATATAGCCTATGTTACTCAGTGATAATGTATCTTTCTAACGGCAAAAGAATTTTTGAAATCGGTCCAGTAGTTTTTAAGTTTATTCGTTACATACAAAAATACAAATCTTTCCTCTTTATAATATTATTAGTGTAGATGTAGATTGAAGATGTACTTTAGCAAAGGATTTGGAAAATGTCAAAAATATAAACTGTCTTCATTATCATCAATATGCAGACAATTTCCCAACTTATTAGACAGCATTAATTATCAAATTATTGACACAGAATGGCGTTTGCTTCGGAACACGCAAGAAATTGCGTCGTTTAGTGAAATAACTGAGGATTTTATTAAAGATTATTAAATAAAAATAAGAAAAAAATATATAATAACTTTTTTCTTTTGATTATTTTTAAATACATGCATAAAATAGAAAAAGGAAGAGAGTTAAAAAATCCTAAAATTCGTGTGACGTAATTTATGAATGGCCCCATAGTATGTTTTGTTTTAATCGATCGATCAAAAAAAGTGTGTGAAGCCCCACCATATAATATTTACATAAGACAGGAAACTTATACCAAAAAAAAATACGCTTAAATAAATTGAACTAAAAAGTGAAAAATAATTCTAATCGCAAACACTGGCTAAACCTTACGAGATAGATCATATGTATATGTAATGTACTACGGAATTGTATATCTTAAAGAGATCGATAAAAAAGTCCGCGATGGCTGAACCAATTTTGACGAATTTCGATACAGAGATGACATAGGCCTTGAAAAATGACATAGGCTACTTTTTTTATTTATATGTCGGAACGACGTTTGCCGGGTCAGCTAGTATGGGAATAAAATAATGAACGAAAAATATTAGTATTATTGTGAAAAAAGCGTGGGGCGCTTTGTCATATCTTTCCTACCATTTTTGGACTATTCATACCGATCTAATATTTTTGAGAACTGATTTATCGAGCACCCCATATGTACATATTTCACAATAATACTAATATTTTTCGTTCATTATTTTATTCCTATAATAAGACTCATTTTTCACTTTAATTCGTCACCAAAATGTGTTCTTTGATTTAACTATATTTTTTGTTATTAAAATTTGCTTTAATAATTTCAGCAGACTTCATAATATGTCACATTTAGTTAATCCTGGCGTTCCTAATCAGGATAATTAGACTGTCGAATTGAATTGTTGTATTGTTATCAATCCTTAATAAGTCTACAACGTTTAAATGAAATCTGACAGTTCAAAGTGGGTCAAAATCGAGTTCAAATGAGTCTGTTAAAAACAAACATACAGGTGAAACTAATAAATACGTGTAAAAACCTACCTCACCGTGATTCTTTTTTAAATGTATTTCATATTTATCTTTCTTCAGGAATCCAAGGACACAACTATCACATTTGTACGGTAGCTTCTTAAAATTTGGATGATTTCTTTTATCTTCTCTAATTTTAAATATCTCTTCCTCTGTTAACACAATATTAGTAAATTTCTGTTGGAATTCTTCTTCAACACATTTAGTTTCTTGTTTAACTCTTTCTTTTCTCCTTTGTACTTCTCTCTTTATAATATTTTGTTGATAACTAAACGGCTTTGCAGGATCATTTTTGTTTAAATCTTTTTTGTATTTATGTAGCAGGTTTTTATTTCTTAGTTTGATTACATTGTCTTCATTAATTTCAATTACACTACTCTGACTTTCAGTATCAGCTTCAAATTTAATTGCAATAACATTATCATCAACATTATCTATTTTAATATCAATTGGATCGTTACTTATCATTTCATTAAAACTTTCATTGTCAATTGCTTCATTTATTTCAGCTTCAAATGCATTATTATCAATTATAATTGAATGAATGTTTTCGATCTTTACATCTGAACTATTTATTTCACATTCAATTGCGTCTTTAGAATTTATTTTACTATCTTTGTCAATATTTTCTGGATAATTTATTTTGGTAATTTTTACTGCATTTCCTATTTCATCTTCTGGTTCTAGTTTGATGCGTTTTAAATCAAATTCATCAAATTTGTTTGTATTTGATTCATATATATAAGTACATTTTAGATTTGATAGAGGTTGTATATATGGAAGCTGCAAAATTAAACTTGCCTGTTAAAATTATGGATAACAGATATTTTACCTATTAAGGTGCAAGAGCTCCATCAAGACCTTCAGGATGAAGTTAATCTCTCCTGCCAGCAGCTCAATGAGTTGGGGGATGGAGAACAGTTATTTAGTATTTTTTCTTCATTAAACCTAAATATAGCTTCCTTTCCATTTATTTCTTTCGAAAGACAAGTTAGTATATGGAAAAGCCACACGACACAGTAAATTACCTTGTAACAGTTCTTAACAGAGTGCACAAAGTATCTTTAAATAAAAGTGGTATAAAAACTAGTATGAATCTAAGACATGTTTTCTGGATTTTTTATTGCTGAGGAACAACAGGCAGGCTAATGGCCCACTTAATAGTAAGCAATTAACGTCGCTTATGAAGGTTCGCGACACTAGAGGCACCGTGAAAACATTGTTGACCCACCGGAGTATAGAAACCTGGTTCACTAATGACGGAACACAATACAAGGTTATTATGGCAGCATACTAATAGACCAAGGGTGGTTGCCATCCAGACAAGCTTGGGGCACTAACACGTAGCTAAGGTTTTTTTGCAGCCTTTTACGACAGGCCAAGCCCGGCCACAGTGGTTAGTACTGTTACTTAGCCCCTGCATGGAGGCATGCATGCAAAGAACTAAAATAAAAAATATGTAATATACCTTCTGATAAATTATATTCTGTGCGGTCTGTACTTGGCACTTAAATTTTGCAAACTTTCTAAGCAGACTTTGACATTCCCAACATATACCGTTACGACTGTCTTTAATCTGGAAAACATTCAAAAAATCCCAAATAGTCATAAAACATTTTTGTGTCTTTCTGCATAGTGCATATCATAGAGCAAACAACATTACATCTTAACACATTCACTGCCAAACATTTTGACAATATTAACCCAATTGGATTGTTGCAAGTAGATAGTACATGTAAAATAGAAAACACTTTATTGTAAAAACTTCTTACGAGGCGTTTGGAACCAATTATGAAAGTAAAATTTTTACTATTCGACATAATTTCTCCGCCTCTGCTATCCGTGCAGGGGCGGAGTAAGAATACTATCCTCTGTGACCAGGGTCGGCCTGTAGTAAAAGGCAAGCTTGTCTAGTCAACCACTTTGGTCTTAAGTATGCCGCCATAGTAACTTTGTATTGTGTTCCGGCATTAGTGACCCAAGTTTCTGTACCCTTACGGGTCAGCAGTCACTCTGCCATATGATAACTATGAAACCTCAGCCATCTCCCTGACTTTCATTTTGCAGTCGGTGAAAACAATTCTGCGGATTTTTTGATGTTTTCTTTGTTAACAGCCATATTTGGCCGACCACTCTGTTGTGCATCGTTGATGTCGCTACAACCATGTATAAATTCATAATACCATGTGCAAACGGTTGATTTCCCTGGAGAAGAGTCCAAATAATGCTTATCAAGCAACTCCTTTGCATTTTATCCGATCAAAAAACAATGCTTCATCAACACATGATATTCTTTCTTATCCATCTTTTGACAAAGAAACCAAAGTTGCTTGACACAAACTACAATAACTTGAGAACACATGGTCCAATTGTCATGAAATTTTGACACATACCTTATAAAGGATGGCGCTATTGAATGTTTTAATAGATTTTGCATATGTGGCACCATCTATGTGTCAGTATGGGAAACTTTTTTGATCAATGCAGTATATCCAGTGCATACATAGTCTTGTGTATGTACCTCTTAATATTTCAACAGACTACACTCGGGACGCCGAGCAGGAAGAATTTCAGACGTTGACCTGTTATTATCTGTCTCTGCCACTCTCGCGTAAATATAATGCCGCTTCACTCGCACAGAGCAATGACCGCCGTCTTGTAAACCTTTTTTAACTGAGACTGTAAAGTTTGTTTAGTTTGCATGTGGTTTTTTTGGTTGACCTTGAGTTACGGCAAAAATTCCTTGGCTTGACATAATTTTTAAATAACGAACTAAGGACATTCCATCTTGGGATGGCGTTAGTGATCACTCAGTTTATCGACACCTGTATCTCAGTTGTCTATTCTTAGTTTGTTGTTGTTTGTTAGTTTTTGTTATTTTATTTTAATTGTTAAGTGGTTTTGTTAATTTTTTAAGTTTTTTTTTTACTGTTTTAAAATGGAACCAGCGCCGTCTACCTCGTCTACCTCGCTTGCATTCAAGGAGTTTGTTTCTCCGCGGAAGAAAAGACACTTTCGAGTCAGCCATTTTGAACACCCCCCCTAGTGGCATAAATGTTATAATAACTGGTTGGAGTGAATGGAAAAGTGTATTAAGCTACGTGGTGAATACTTTGAAAAACAATAAAAAGTACTATAAGGTTCTAGTTGTGTTTTTGTCTTCAAACGACAAAACTTAAAAGGCATGCCTCGTAGTAATTGTAACTCAGTTTTTATAACTGTTATAATATAAAATCTAAATAAATAATTTATTATAATAACAATAATTTATTTAATAATTTAGTAAATTTTTTTCTCCTTCAAACATTTTATGTAAACCGCACTTAATACAAAAATATTTGTGACCACTGTCAGCAGGTAGAAAGGTCAACGACTGAAATTCTTCCTGCTCGGCGTCCGGAGTATGGTACAACAGTTGAGACTGTTACATCCGGGTCTCCTAAGCAGAGATTTAACCGTCTAGCGCTCTACCAATCTAGTAATAAAAATCATTCACAAACCTGGTCCAGGTCCATATCCCCAAGGTAACAAAAACTTTCAGTCAAGATCAACTTGAAATTGTTAAAAACCTGCGATTTAATTATTTATAAAAATAAAGCATTTGCTTTGATTTGATGCTTGTATGAAGTACAATTCAAAATATCATAGGAACATTTCTATGGTAACTTGTATTTTTTTACTTCAGTCTGTCATGTCTTTTTGATTTTAAACAGTACTATTGTGTCTATTTAAAAAAATTACTAGCTTAATTTATATTGCACTTCTTAGAACATGCCAGTGCTCAGATTAAATAAATAAGAAAAACGCAGGTGTTAACACCTCCCTATAATCAAAGCGCCATGGCAAGTTGGCAACTGAACTGCTGCTAGCTGTTAACTACTAGTTATTAAACAACTACACGTAGCTGTTGCATCTAAAATTTCACATACCTTTATATCAACTTCTTTTAATAATGATGTGAACAAACTTATCGGTTTTAAATTCCGATCTTCAGATAAACATGTACAGCAACACTTTTCAATTAAATACATTTTTACTATCCGCTAAAATATCCTTTAAAATAAAAAGAAATCTTCTTTTTATTCGTGACTCAATCCTAAAAATTAACTAAAATAGTAATGTTTTTTTGGATTTTAGTATTTACAAACAACATAAGTAGAATGTAGATTGTTGTTTTAATTTTCCAATCTGGCTGGCAAAGGACTTAGTGCTAGATTATGTACTTATGTAGAAAACTGTCATGAACATGAAGTTCATGAACAAGATCATTGAACTTGAACACAGCATCACAGCACTGACAAAAGCTATTCTTTTTTAATAAGATTTTATAGCCTGGTAAGTAGAAGTAAGTGGTAAAAGCAAAACAATTGTTTTTAATAGCGGTAAGATGATGATGATGATGATCTCGCAAACGTTGACGTTTGTTAATGTCAAATGTCAGTAATGTAGCCATACTCTAATCTATCATGTATGGTCTGGTCGTGAATTTAATAGTTTGTAACTTAAGATCTGGCTGTATGGCTTAGTTCCATTGCCTTTCTCTTCGAGAAAAACCCTACTATACTACTACTTAATAGTTTGTTTTGATTCGTCATGATTAGAATTTTAAACTATTTTCTTTTCAAGTACGAATTTATAAAAATAAATTTTTAACGTTAATAATGAGTCACTATAGCGTTATTTACTATAATTTGTAGGAATATAGCATAACGCTATCCTTTACAAATAATTTGATTGACCGACACGTTCGTATATTTCGCTGTTTTTAAATATTTTCTATACAATATGAGTACAATCCAGGAGCGTCTTCAATTAAAAAGGGTTCCATTAGATAAATGGAACATACGCGAAAAACTATGCCTAGCTTCGGCTGTGGTGAGAAGTGGCGACCAGAATTGGATGTCCGTGTCCCGTGCTTTGAAAACTGTGGGAGACCCTAACAGGCCTGCTGATTGGTATTCACAAAAAAGGTATATTTATATAAATAAACATTTCTCTGTATGCGTTAAGAATACTCTGCGGCTGGGGTGGCCTGTCGTGGAAGGCGACAAAACTAGCAAGGTGGTAGTGAAAACAGTTTCATGCATCACATTAAAGACAAATGAGTATTAAATTTGCACTGTTTTTGTGCTGTAAAATATTTTGCACCGATAAGGATGCCACATCATTTATTTAAAAGCTGCTCTTGGTGATGGAGCATATTCGTCCTCTACAAAGTGGCTCTTCCTTGACTTCTTGACTTCATATGACATGATAGTTTCCTTTACATGCCCCATAAATGTGCTTTTTGATCTGGCATTCTTCAGCTTTCCTTCAACTGTCCCATCTATAACGGTTTTTATTAGATCGTTGTGTCGTATCAAATATCTCACCATCTGTTGTGAATAATTCTCACGATGTTCCTTTTCTGAAAGGATGCCACGGAAAAATTTTTGAGAACCAATGTTATAGAATAATAATGAATGAAGTGGTTTTGTTCTTGATATTTAAATAAAGCATGTCAAGATCTATTAATGTTTTGTTTTTTAAACTGTCTCCAATCTGATGATAGACTAAAAGAGAATGTTCGTATATTATGTCACCTATTCAGAGGGGGAGAGGTCTTCAAAATACCTTGATTGATCCAGAGAAGAGGGGGCTTAAGTTTTCATTATGTAATCAATATCCTCTAAAAGAAATATTGCGCTATATTCATATATGGTATATTTAGCGTTTAATTTTTACTTTCAACTATAGGAATGATACTACCTGCTTTCAACATATCCTGAATTACTTTGGCCACATTGCTCAAAGAGATTTATTTAGATAACCTCGAAAAGTTAATGGTAGTTGGAAAAAGACTACTCAAGCAATCTCCGTTAAGAGGGACAAACCAAATAAGATCCCTTACTGGCACGCTAGTTGCAGAGGCCTCAAGATGCGCAGAAAATAGTAGTACCTGACAAAATCCAATATGGAGAGTGATTGCAGTCCCTACAGACTAGACACGGCCTTCGTTAAGCGAAGTAGGCGACTAGAAAGAAAAAATAGGAATGCATGCACTTTTGGCATCACACAACAAAAGCTTATCAAAATCAAATTGGAGCCAAATAATTTTAATTTTAATTTGGTTCACGTATGCTGGAATGCAACACAGGTTATGGCGCATATATACTATCCGTGCAGGGATGGAGAAAGAATACTGAACTCTGCGGCTGGGGATGGCCTGTCGTAAAAGGCAATAAAACAATGCTGTTTAAATAATAAAACCACCCTTATGAGTCTACTGAACGTGGCTGTTGGGTCTAGCAAGAGTATTCACTGTTTTACCTTTTTTTTATTGCTGATCATCAGCAACCATGCTGATGACACACTTAATAATAGATGCCAGGGTTATAGAGAACACTGCTGTCCGGATACAAATACTGGGACCTGGGTCCCTTATACCAGAACACAAGGTTATTTTATTGGTATACTTGTACATCAGGGGTGGTTGCCATACCGGGCTTGGGGCCTTACCACCTAGCTAGGGGTTTTTGTCGCCTTTTATGACAGACACGGAGAAAACTAGCAAAACCTCATGATTCTAATAACGCGTAGATAAAACATTTTTTATTACAGTTGTGCAGCACAATACGGTTCCCTACTAGAAAATGTGGAAACTCCTAAACGGAAGAAACGTAACTCGGAAGGTGGAGTTGAAACCCCACAGGAGAGCATCCTGAAGAAACTAACACAGGAGAGGATACAGGAAATACAGAAAAAAGTTGTAGAGATGAATCAGCAGTACGAACTGATTAAGGTAACAAGTTTTCACCGTGTAGAAGTGTGGGTGGAGTGAGATTACTAATCCATGCAGCCAGCGTCTGCCTGTCATAGGAGGCGATAAAACAACTCTAGCTAGTTGGATGTCCAAGTTCATCTAGTTGAGACGTAAAGCGTCAAAAGTAAAGAGTGCGTTAGAAAAATATTTAACTCTGCATACTTCAATTCATCATGTAGAGCCAAGGGGGGGGGGATTGTGGGGCATTGCCCTACCTTGAAATCCACAATGCCCTACCTTAAAAACACCAAAAACTAAGATAAATTATTATATTTAAATTTGGTTCATAATTTGAGTTAAAAAAATTATAGTGATAGTTATCTAAACTTTTCCATTCTTCACATTTTATAATAACAGGCGAATCGTAAAATTCAGCTGTTTTAAATATTTTTTATTATTGTGTTAATTATTATAATAAGTTTGCAGAAACAATATGATCTAAATGATATTTTTGATCTTATCTATTTACTCATATCACCACACCTAACAATTAATTATTACCTCACTCTCACTCAGACGTGGATCTCTACATCCAAATCTGGAAGTTCAACCATCTTGTTCGCTTGTTCTTCATCATTGAGTATTTAATCATGATAAATCTTTTACTTCTGCCCTAACTCAAATTCAACTCTAGCTTCAGCCCCGTGTAGAGCTACTTTCATATATACTCTATCAACACTAACGCTATTCTTGCGGGTTTTTTAAATTAAACTGGACAGTTTTCCATTTTCTCTAACCTCTGTACTATTATTAAGTGATAATAAATATATGCATGTTATATCCAGAATGTAATAGCAGAAGCAAGCAACCCGTCCACGTCGGAAGAACGTTTACAAGAGATATGGGCTGGGATAGAGTCAGCGAAACGTGCACGTGAGAGAGAGAATGCTAGACACCTCGCCTCGTTGAAGGAAAGGGAAGCACGTGTGAGGGCGGACAGGACCTGGAGGCCCCAGTCTGATATGACCACACCTCCAGGTAATTTTTTTTTAAAGAATTAACTGAATGGATATCTATTTTTGTGCAGGTTTTTTTTATTGCTGTAGGACAGCAGACAGGCTGACAGCCCGCTTAGAATTTAGCAGTTACCGTCGCCTATAGGTGTTTGCCACGCCAGTGGCATCGCGAACACGCTGCTGCCCCATAAGGGTAAAGGAATTTGGGTCACTAATGCCGGAACACAACACAAGGTTAATATGGCGGCATACTTAAGACCAAAGGTGATCGCCATCCAGACGGGCTTGAGGCCCTACCACGTAGCTAGGGTGGGTTGTTTTGTCGCCTTTTACGACATGCGCCCACCCCCCCCCCCCCCCCCCCCCGGCCGCAGATTTTAGTATTCTTTCTCCGCCCCTGCACGGATAAAAGGGTGTTTTTACTGACTCCTGCGGCCAGGGGTGGCCTGTCGTAATTAAATAAGCCAGGTGTAGTGTAAGCTAGGTGTTAGGGCCCAAAGCCCGTCCGGATGGGAACCGCCCTGGTCTTTAAGTATACCGCCATAATAACCTTGTCTTGTGTTTGCGGAACTGCTTACTAAGTGGCCTGGCAGCCTGCTGTTCCTCAGTAATAAGAGACATACACACCCCGGCAAACTTGGAGAGTGGTGTGATGATTAATGATCTCTTACATTCCAGCAACACCAGCGCCACCGGCATCTCCCCTGCTTACGTCTTTATTGAAGTCATCCCCGGTGGTCACTACGCCTCAACACATATCGCATCCGGCCAATGTAGTTGGTGAGTGTTTCATATTTAATAATAATAATAATAATCATTTATTTCGGACAAAGTCCATAGTTTGTTAATGGATTAGTAACAATTTTTCACTTACATATTCATTTCCTTTAGCAAGACTTAATACTTTAAACTCCTTCCCAGTCACAGACTTTTATCATAATAGCTGAAAGGCTCTTTTGGAGTTTTTAAGGAACTGTATTAGTCAGTTTAAGACTAAATGAACTAATGCCTAAAGGCATTTGTCTATTACCCATAATAAAATCGCTCTAATGCATACTTTGGGACTAAATGGCTCTGCGTCAGTTATAACATATTGTTAGGTGTATTGGGTACCGGGATTGGAAGAAAATACCAGTTGAAGGGTAAATGCTTTTATTTAATAATAAAAATTATAATTAACGCAGAATTTTACTCTTTAGACGACGCACACGCTTCTCTCGATACACTCGCGTTTCGATCCGTCCGGCCGACGTTCCAATCTCTAGTGACGAAGTAGTGTTGCAGGTTTTGCTGTAGCGTTGTCGCGCAGTCTCAAAGGCCTTTCGATTCCTTTACTTTCTTTTCCTTGTTCCGTTAGCCCGTGCCAGGCTGCCCCGTGAGCCGCTTGTCGCGTTTATATACCCGTATAAGTTTCCAGAATGATCCCCATTACGTCGTTTAACTGCATGTCTATCCTTGTCTAACAAGTATACCCGTCTTTGTTATTTATTTCCAGAAACTATATCTATCTCGGTTTAATGCTTGTCTGGTCCTATATCTCTGTCCTGCTCTTTGTGTTTCTTTATTTCAATAAGTTTATGGAACATTCTATGGCGATATTGTTAAGGCGCAGCATACACTGTACACTTAAGGGGAAGAAATTCCGCTACACGTATTTGTCACAATATATTTAAAAAGTTATAACATATATAAATTTTAAAAATATTGTTCTCATGTGCGTAGTATCCTCGAGTATTGTTCTCAGATCTGGAATCCACAATACGATAATCATATTAATAGACTTGAAAGTATACAAAAATAAATTTCTCAAACACATAGAATTTAAATTTAAAACTAAATATCAAAATTATACTCAAAGATGTTTTAAAAACCATATTCTTCCATTACAAGACAGACGTAAAATTGCAAATATTGTACAATTAGCTTTTTTATTCATGCAGGGGCGGAGAAAAAATACTAACCTCAGGCCGAGGTCGGCCTGCCGTAAAAGGCGACAAACAACCCACCCTAGCTACGTGGTAGGGCCCCAAGCCCGTCTGGATGGCGACCACCTTTGGTCTTAAACATGCCGCCATAATAACCTTATGTTGTGTTCCAGCATTAGTGACCCAAGTTCCTGTACCCTTATGGGACAGCAGCGTGTTCGTGATGCCACTGGCGTTGCAAACACCCATAGGCGATGGCAACTGCTAAATTCTAAGCGGGCCGTCAGCCTGTTTGCTGACCTATATAGCAGTACTTGATACATATCAAAATTACTAATATGTAATAAAGTTATTTTATAAAAAATGTAATCCTTTTTATGTTTCAACTATCATGTTTGCCATATGACGTCACTCGAAGGGTAGCGTCAGCAAAAAAAGAAAGTATATTTAAAATATTTTTTATTTAAAAAAATTTCTGGTTTCTGTATCAAAAAATCGCGAGCCTTTTTACATTTTTTAAACTTATAGCTCAGCTTGTCCTTTAATATTTTCCACGAGATGGTTTTTTTGCCCAGGAAAATTTAATTCCGCCTTTGCAGCGGCTAGAATTTTGTGTAGTGTAGGTATTTCATTTTTAACCGTATAAAAGCTGTTTATTATATTTCTTGTAGAGCAAATCATAAAATCATCAATTTCTAATGTTGGTTTCCTTTCTTTTTTTTACGTGGTGTCGAAAGTTTAATAGCTTCTGTACTCCACACCAGCTTCTGACGATGCTGACGCTATTTTTTAACCTATTGTTTAATGTTTCGTAACGTGCGTTCTGTAATACAAGTCGCCATTGCCGTGCGTTTCATAGCTTGATCGACAGGTATTATATAAGAACGGTTTTTCTTCTTATTTTCGAAATAAGTCATAACCTTTAACACCATATTTCGTACATCACTTCTTAAAATTTTGCCTTAACCCATAGTTTAAACAAAGTGAAAAAGTAAAAAATGTCAAAAGCAAAGAATTTTTATGAATAATAACGCGTGCATGCGAATGACGTTGTCAACGATACTGAGAGGGCGATTTAGGGGCGCGGTTGGGGGAGCAGACGCGCATTCCACGGACCGGCAAACTTAGCGTGAACGGGAAATATATTTATCTCTACTGTTATAAAACACGTGTTGTAGATTTATGAATATTTGAGAAACTACTGTGAATATAGTTACGAGTCAGCTAACTTCACCATGTCGGTGTACGCGCGCATTGTAAATATTTTACTTGACATATTTTTTTTTTTGCAAACGCCTCAAAAGTATTATATCTTCAAAAATATTTTATCCAATACGATAGAAACCATGTCACCGTCGGTGACGGCGCCGACGCTGTCGATGCTGTTGGAAAAGTCTGCGGTGAGTTCGCCCACACAGCACGAGAGCAAGCACGCCGCGATAGAGCACATCAAGAGCCAGCTCGTGCAGATAGAACAGCAACTAAAAGGTAGGTGTTTTCAAGCCGGTCCCAGCGTGAGGTGAGGCCCAGGTCTTGCTGGGACTCCTTACACACCGGCTTTGTTTCATTTTAACCCTCTCCTTACCACAGTCCGTTCCGCCGAAGTGTCACTACTGAAGTGCGCTGCGAAATGTGCACATTGCATGGCAGTGAGCTAATGTTCGGATTTTATCATTTGTGTGTTACAAATGTAAAGATTTTGCTACTATATTAAATAAAAATGCAAGTTAGGTTAATTTTTAATAATTTATTTCCTTGACCTTCTCTGTAACATCCTGATAAAGTTGTAAAAATATTTTCTAAACAAAACTGCAAATAAAATGTTGTAATCAATGTTATAAACCTTATAAAATTAATATTTGGTTTCCGATTTCTCGTAGTGGTTGAAAAATTATTATTTATTGTTATATTTTTTATTTATTTTGGTTTACAAATATGGTTTACATATTTTAATTAAAATGGAATTTTTTATCCGTGTAGGGGCGTAAAACGAATACTGACCTCTGCGGCCGAGGTCGGCCTGTAGTAAAAGGCAACAAAACAATTCACCCTAGCTACGTGTTAGGGCCCCAAGCCCGTCTGGATGGCGACCACCTTTGGTCTTAAGTACGCCGCCATAGTAACTTTATGTTGTGTTCCGGCATTAGTGACCCAAGTTCCTGTACGGGACAGCAGCGTGTTCGCGATGCCACTGGCGTTGCAACCACCCATAGGCGACGGTAACTGCTGAATTATAAGCGGGCCGCCAGCCGGTCTACTGTCCTACAACAATAAAAAAAACTAAATTAATTGCACTCATATGAATTAATCCAATATAACTCATTTCAATTTCAATATAACTCGTGGTAGCGTGTAAATTCGGTGCTGGTACACGCGGGGCGTCCAGTGGACGCCGACTTAAGCCCTGGCGATGAAAGGGTTAATTAAGGTTAGTTAATGATATGTGGCCTAATGTATTTCTTTGCAGCCAGTACAACGCCACCCGTACCGCAGGTTACAATTCCCCCCGCCTCCGCTCCAATGATACCGTCCGTCCCCGCTGTTGACATAGACGACATAGAAATCAAAGCTGAAGACGTGTACGTGTTCAGCGACATCGATATACATATACCCCCTGTGGGCACCATACACAAGGGGCCAGTGAGGTGAGTTGGTCCTTCGAGCATCCTATTCTAGATTAAGATAAAATAACTTTTTTTATTGCTGTAGGACAGCAGACAGGCTGACGACCCACTTAGAATTTAGCAGTTACCGTCGTCTATGGGTGTTTGCAACGCCAGTAGCATCACGAACACGATGCTGTCCTATAATGGTACAGGAACTTGGTCACTAATGCTGGACGCAACGCAAAGTTATTATGGCGACATATTTAAGACCAAAGGCGGTCGCCATCCAGACGGGCTTGGTGCCCTACCACGTAGTTAGGGTGTGTTGTTTTGACCCCGGCCGCATAGGTTAGTAGTCTTTCTCCGCCCTTGCACGGATAAAACTGAAATGGGGTACAAATATATTATACATGCAGGGGTGGAAAAAGAATACTGACCACTGCCGCCGGAGTCGGCCTGTCGTAAAAAGCTTAATTATATCAAATTTCAATCTCACCAAACCAGAACTCTCGAAAAGCCGGTGAAGCGCGAGGAGCCCGAGATGGAAGTACAGGTCGAACCGGAAGTGGCAGTCGCGCAGCTGCACGAGGAAGAGGAGAAGATGACACCTATGGAAGTCGAGGTGGACGTGGAGGAGCCGAAGGTGCAAGAAGAAGAAGAAGTTGTTGTAAGTAGATGATATCATTCAAAATGAGTTCTGCACATTTCGTATACCTACTTTCTCACAATTTCTGTATACTTGTATTCCATCTCATTCTCTCGCAGATATTTATGAATATAATAACCTTGTTTGTTTGGTCTGTTTTCGGTGTCGTATTTTCGTTTCATAAAATTTTCAAATCACAATGATCCTACAGAAGTTTCACTTCAATAATTATTGTTTAGACTTCGCTAACAAAGAATAAAGAAATAAACATACTGTGGGAATTGACAGCGCCATCTATGCAAAGTAAGTAACCAAGCGCTTGTGTCATGGATACTACTAGACAACTGATATACTTTTTTTTGGGAATGTTACATTTTCTTTTGTACATAAATACATATAAACCAAGACTTGAGACGGAATCGAACACGTGACCCCCCGAAAGCGTTCCGATATACTATAGCCGTTGCCCCACGGACCGTGAAAAGTGATAAATAAAAAGATTTAATGCCAGTTCATCTTCATCATTTTTATTGCGAATACTTATCATAGCAACCGGATGAACCTCCCGTCGTAGAGGAAGTGGCGCCAGAGCCTACTGTTGATGAACCCATTCCGGAAACGGAAGTTCGTATCGCCTTCCCGGAAGTCAAGTTTCCGACAACGGAAATCAAAGTCATACATAATGAGGAGCAGGTGAGTGATTAAAAAAATTTTTTTTGGCATTGTCTCCTCCTCCTTCTCAGTTGGGCGTTAGTCGTTCTAGCAAATGTTTAAAAACTTCTAATACCTTTTATGGGTTTTTATTATTGCTGGAGAACACCAGATAGGCTGACGGCCCACTTAATAGTAAGCAGTTGTCGTCGCTTGTGGATGTTTGCAACGCTAGAGGCAACGCAGACACAGTACAGGAACCTGGGTCACTAATGTTTCCGGCACAACACAAGCTTATGGTGGCACACTTAAGACCAAGGGTGGTCGCCATCCAGACGTGCTTGCGGCCCTACCACGTTTCTAGGGTGGGTTGTTTTGTCGCCTTTTCCGACAGGCCGACCCCGGCCGTAGGGACTAGTATTCTTACTCCTCCTGTACTTACACTCAGAAAATATTGTTTGCTAATTTTATTAAAAAGTGAATGATGGGAATTAGGCGTGTGCGAATATAATTCGAATATTAATATTCGATTCGAAATTAAATAAATAAATTCAAAATTCGATGAAATCATTCGAAAAAAATCGAATACTTAATAATTCGAATTTTTTCCGAATTATTCGCGAATTATTATCGTAAGTTTTTTTTAATGCTGTAGGACAGCAGACAGGCTGACGGCCCGCTTAGAATTTAGCAGTTACCGTCGCCTATGGGTGTTTACAACGCCAGTGGCATCGCGAACACGCTGCTATCCCATAAGGTTACAAGAACTTGGGTCACTAATGCCGGAACACAACACAAGGTTATTATGGCATACTTAAGACCAAAGGTGTTTGCCATCCAGGCGGGCTTGAGGGCCTACCACGTAACTAGGGTGGGTTGTTTTGTCGCTTTTTACGACAGGCCGACCCCGGCCACAGAGGTTAGTATTCTTTCTCCGCCCCTGCACGGATAACGATAAGTCCGAATTATTCGCACACCCCTAATAGGAGTCAAACTAGCGACCTTTATGTCGCTGGGTGTGACATTTAGCTACCGCATCATTAATATTGTTGCGAAAAAATACAAGTCCCCACCCTTTCCAGATAAAGGAGGAAACGAAAGAACCGGAAGCGGAGCCGCCGCCAGAGCCGGAAACGGCGGAAGTAGTGGAACAAGAACCACAGAAAGAGGAAGTTGTAGAAGTGGCTCCACCCGTCGAAGAGATAGAAAGGTAGGTAAAAGTTTCAGATCGCTGCGACGTCCCGGAAAGCATTCAAATCAAATTTACGTGACCCGTTCAGGGCGGTCTCGCAAATACCACGCCTGGTCACAAGGAGGGGGCGGGGCTTGGGTTTAGGCACGTAGTCAATATCTTCTAGAGCAGTGGTCGTCACACTTTTCTGGTCAAAGGCCACATAGGACAATGTGAGGTATCAATCACTACGGGCCACACATTTTTGGACTGTTTAGTTGACCTCCAGTCAATTGACATATTTGATATCAAGTGTCAAAAGGCGATTGTCCCATAGATAAATCAATTATAATTATTATTTATGCAACGTGGGTAGCTTATTAACTAGGAATAGGCGTGGAAACATATCTGTAATGAAAAAGACATGTCATTATTATTTAGGTAGGTATTTTTTACAACAAGTATCATGCAATTTAAGTGTTATGTCTGTTATGGTGTTGTACTTTTTTAAGCGTGTTTTTATTGGAAATTGAGCCCATTATCTACTAAAATTGTTTGCTCTGCTGCGGGCCGCAGAAATATCGTCCACGGGCCGCAAGCGGCCCGCGGGCAGCAACTTGACGACCACGGTTCTAAAGGAAATCTTACGCTTTTTCGAGCTATATTCCAAAATGGCGCGTGCACTTTTAGCGTCAAGTAGCAATTGATGTATTAATAAAGATAATTATGAGGACCGAAGTAAGAATACTGACCGCTTTTCGTTAAAGGCGTTAATGTTTTTTTCTGTGTAACAGCAGACAAGCTAACGGCCCGCTTAGAATTTAGCTGTTACCGTCGCCTATGGGTGTTTGCAACGCCAGTGGCATCGCGGACACGCTGCTGTCCCATAAGAGTACAGGAACTTGGGTCACCGATGCCGGAACACAACACAAAGTTATTATGGCGGCATACTTTTTTTTATTGCTGTAAGACAGGTTGACGGCCTGCTTAGAATTTAGCAGTTACCGTCGCCTATGGGTGTTTGCAACGTCAGTGGCATCTCGAACACGCTGCTGTCCCATAAGGGTACTTAAGGCCAAAGGTCCACCACCACGTAGCTAATATGGGTTGTTTAGTCGAGTACGACAGGCTGACCCCGGCCGCTGAGGATCCGCCCCTGCACGGATAAAAAAATAACTCGGCTAGGTATTAGGGCTCGAAGCCCGTCTAGATAGCAACTACCCTTGGTCTGTATGTCACGATAATAACCTTGATTTGTGACGCGGTAAGTACCTTTGCATAAGTGGCCCAGGTTTTATCTCCCCTACGCACCGTGTTAGGTGCCCCTGGCGTTGCTTACATCCATAAGCGACGGTAACTGCCTATTTGTTAAGCGGGCCGTCAATCTGTTAGCTGCTTCATATCAATAAAAATATATTTAAAGTACGCAAGAAGAGGAAACCGCACCCGAACCGGAGAAGATAGAAGAAGAACCCATTACTGAGCCTGTTGTAGAAGAAGAAGAACCTGTACAACTGAAAGTAGAGCCAGAAGTTGAAGAAGAAAATTCTATTAAGGAAGTTGAAGAGAAAGAAGAGAAGCAAGTAGTACAGCAAGTAGAAGAAGGTAAGTTTAATTATAATGTGATTCCAATGCCACCTGTTCATATGGTAAACAGCAGAGCGCTTATTTTGTGCTAAACCATTGGTTTCCAAACTTTTTACGCTATGATACCCCCCCTATAGGTAAAAAATATTTCGCGGCAGTCTTAAACCAGTTTGAAGGGAAATGATGCAAAATTAATACTCAGTTGTCTTTAATGCGGAGAGTGAGTAGATCTTTGTTGGAAGTTTAGTTAATATATTTATAAATATACATTTGTGTAAGTGATTTTAAATTATATATGGTGGTGAATGATAAGCCATTGTGAAAATTCGTTCAATTGACTTTAATCTTTAAAAACTTTTTAAGCGCTTTTGAGGTAATTGTTTCTTTTACAAACAAAGAGTTGTGGCATACGAGATGATATCTAGCTATTTTTGTTTTGTTACGCCAAAAAAGTATTAACTTCTTGTGTGCGTACATAAGAACGCACACTATTTTTTTTATGTACGCGTACGTTGAGAAAGCAGACTCACAAAGATAAGTAGAAGAAAACTCACAAGCCTTGGCAACGGCGCGGTTTTTTAAGCCGTCTATTTGGGGTAACCCGGCATTGTTTAGTTTGGGAACCTCTACTAGACTGATATTTCTTCTATAAATAAATATAGAGATCTGCAGTTGTGCGCGCATTACGGTAAAACTACTGAATAGATTTCAATTAAATTTTCTAAGGTTAATTTCTTACACACTTGGCCCTTGTCAAAAAAAATATTGCGATATCTTCATTTAATATAAAGTTTTAAAAGTGATGTGTATTTTGTTGCCGCGGAGATTTGGGGCAAGCGGCGTAGCGCGCATGCGTAGGAGAAGGCAAGTCTCTTCTATCTCTTCCTCATGACGAAAACTTTGTTAATATATCAAGCAACGCGAACTTGATCCGGCCTTGTGTGTTAAACCAGAGTTTAACAACTAAATCGGCTGTTCATAAATTTTACGTAAAGTAAGGTATTCTTGTAGTACCCGAAGTGCCAGAGCCACCACCAACCGAACCTACGCAAGAAGCAGAAGAACCTACCCTCGAGACCCAACAAGTACAGGAGGAACCTAAGGTGGAAAAAGAAGTTGAAGAAGTGAAGCAGGAGGTTGTGAGCGCCGAAGAGATGAGAGAGCGGGAGGAGGAGTTGAAAAAGGAGGAGGATGAAGTGAGTGAAAACAACTTTTATGGGACAGCAACGTCGCAAACATCCATAGGCGACGGTAACTGCTTACTATTAAGTGGTCAGTTAACTGCTGTTCCTCAGCATTAAAAAAAAAACTAATGCTAACCTTCTCTGTCAACCTTTTTTTTTTGTCCGGGAAAATTGGACCTTATTTGTTCTGCGTAGAAACTCCGGGGGAAATCCCCGACGTTCATTCGACTGTCTTGTACAAGATAGCCGACTTTTTGGGGTGACGCTGAAGCGACTTCTGGTAATTGCTCTACGAATGACTAGCGTCCATCTATTGGTTGACATTTTCCTTTTTTTTTATTGCTGACAGTCCGCTTAGAATTTAGCAGTTACCGTCGCCTATAGGTGTTTGCAACGCCAGTGGCATCGCGAACACGCTGCTGTCCCATAAGGGTACAGAAACTTGGGTCACTAATGCCGGAACACAACATAAGGTTATTATGGCGGCATGTTTAAGACCAAAGGTGGTCGCCATCCAGACGGGCTTGGGGCCCTACCACGTAGGATTCTATCTGACTGGGCAATAGGCACACAGCTGGGGTGATCCCCAAGCACCTCTGCTTCTTGGACCCTTCTGGGAGCTCCATTGTTAATAAGCGTACCCTGCAAAAAAATCTTTTTCAGATTGGAGGGGAGGGGGGGGGGAGATAAAAGTTATTCTCTGTAAACCTGGGTGGTATTATATCGGCAACGTACCCAAGGCTTCGTACTAAAATCTGAGTAGATAGAGAATATATTTCTTATGGCACTCAATTTTATTCCAGGACTCCATACCACTTAAGCAGATGATGCGAGAAGAACTAGCTATACCGAAAGAAGAGAAGATTATCCAGGAAGACACACACACGGAAACAGATGACGATACCCCGATGGAGGTAAGATGAATGAAACGCAAGTGGGAGGTGCATATAGTGGTGGTGGTGGTGGTGGGAGGGGTACTTGACTTAAGCGCGTGTTTCCTTTAAGACATAATATCTGACAGTGGTACTTACACACACTGGTGCATATGAACTTTTCATACTTATTCTCTTATATATTGCACTTGTAGGTTGGCAGCTCAAATAAACGCTTATGTACTTCGTACATTTTATATTTGTAATAAATATAGAAATATATAATTTTGACTTGTAGATGACAATGTACGTCAAATCTGACGAGTAATATTTATTTTTTGTCATAATATCGAAAGGCATTTGGTAAAACCTTTTTGTAAAATATTAGATACAGGGGGTGACTTTGATAAACTCGTCCAAATTTTTTTACGCACTAAACCTGTCTCTGTCTCTCCCGCGTAAATGAGTAGTGCGTATTCGCTCGCCCGGTGCAATGTCGCCGTCCTCGGCCTTTTACTAGGTCAGATGGAGAGGTCATTGACACTCTAGCCCCGTATTATGTAAATTGCGAGTTCTTTGAATGACTTTGTGATGCTGATTATTCAACATTTTTGTACTATGTGATACAAAACTAAAATACATGTTTCTCATAACTTTTACTAAAGATTCTTCTGTGTGAATTTGGACGGGTCTGTCAAAGTCACCCTGTATAATTAACATAAGTTAACGTTACACTACACACTCAATCTAATTTATTCTCGCTGGCACCTACGCACTCAGTGGCACATATGCACTCGTTCACACTTAAACTCGCTGGCACTTTCGCACTCACTCGCATTTATACACTCAATCGCTAGATTAAATAGTGAAATATTATGAATATTAAGAGAGTTCTAGTCCGTCTAGGTATTTTTGTACTTTACTTTTACAATTAGCATTGCTTTTTATTAGTTATTAATTTCTTTGATGATTGTACACGCGAATTTGGTATACAACTAAATTGTATATATATTTATAGTTGAGTCGCGAAGAAGAAAAAGACGGAAAGAAGAAGAGAGACTACTCGCGCAAGAAGAAGTCTGATTCCAGAAGTAAGTGTACCCGTATTTAATTAATATATATTTTTTATTAATCATGGTAAGCTCGGAAAGCTGTTTTTCTTTATTTATTCCTATCCTCGAAGGAATGGAGCATTCATATTTTGTGGTGAGAGGGTGAAAAAGATTCTTAGGAAAGGAAAATTCAAAGGAATTTTTATCCGTGCAGGGGCGGAGAAAGAATACTAACCTCTGCGGCCGGGGTCGGTCTCTCGTAAAAGGCGACAAAACAACCCAACCTAGCTACGTGGTAGGGCCTCAAAACACGTCTGGATGGCGACCACCTTTAGTCTTAAGTATGACGCCACAATAACCTTGTGTTGTGATCCGGCATTGGTGACCCAAGTTCCTGTACCCTTATGGGACAGCAGCATGTACGTGATACGCGATGTGTGCTACAGTAATAAAAAAAATACTGTCCATAGGGGACATCCATTAATTATGTGAGCTATTTTTCGATCAGTTTAGATCCCCCCCCCCCCCCCCCTTAGGTGAGATTTAGTGAGATTTGCCTGGACCCCCCCCCACCTCCCCCTATGTGAGATTGGTGCTAAAATATTTTAAACTAAAATGTATTTTACTATTCGGGAAAATAATAAACCGTTCAGGTATACTATAGTTAATTTATTTAAATAAAAAAAAAATTTAAAGTAAAAAAACAGATAAAAACATATTTTTTAATATCTGTAATATTTTATATTTTTTGAAGGTGACGTGAGATTTTCTATTATCCCCCCCTCGGTTTAAATGAGATTTGGTGAGATTTCATTGGACCCCCCCCATTCTGAGCTCACGTAATTAATGGATGTCCCCATACCCTTTAGGAGGTTTCAATAGATAGTCGTAAACGACCGAGTTATTTAGCTGTGTCATGTTATTCAGCGTGTTCCGGATCTGAGAGCGCGGAGGCGTCGGCGCCGGAGTCGCCCTCCGCGGGCACCACCGATGCCGACAGGCAGCACAAAATGTGGAAGAAGTCCGTCATGCTGGTGTACAGCAGGTAAGGTTCAGGCACCACTTCGACACTCGTCACAGACCGGTTCATCATCAACCGAAACTTCCATTTCGGTGCTCTGGGACCGTTCGGTAGGGTTCGTCTAATAATATATATATATATATTTGGCCCGCTCTGCCGGCGAATAACGTAAATAGATAAAAAATGAGAAAGAGTCAATGGAATCCAAAATAGAATATAATAGTCCCATATAGTAGGATAGTAGTCTCATCCCATCCGATCCGGCCAATCCGCCTCATTCCCTGCAGGGGAAGGCCCGGGGGCAGCAGTGGGACGATTTGGGCTGTTATTCATCATCATCATCTCAGCGTTCATCCCGGTTGCAACCCAAACTTGCGTTTCGGTGCCCGGGGTCCGCTTTCCGACTTTTTCTACTCCACTTCGCACGGTCTTCAGCATCCCTGGTAGTGAGCCCATTGGCACGCATATCACCCTTTACGACGTTAAGCCAGCACTTTTTGGGTCTACCCCTCCTGCCGGGGCCCGGCGGAGGCGGCATGGCCAGACATTTGTTTCCCACGTAAGCATCCGGTTGCCGTGAAACGTGGCCGTACCAACGGAGCCGACACTCCTGCAGTTTATCCGCAATGTCACGGACATGAAGACTACCGCGAATGTGGGAATTCCTAACGCGGTCCTTCCGCGTCACTCCACACATCCACCGCAGCATGTTCATCTCCGTGACACGCAGTTCCTGCTTGTGTCGCTCTAACACCGGCCACGCTTCACAGCCGTATAAAAGGACAGGCCTAATGATGGTCTTATAGACCTGTCCCTTCAACTTTACCGGCATCTTGGGGTCACAAATGACACCAGTTACCTCACGCCATTTGGCCCACGCGGCAGCAACGCGTGCCTTAAAGTCGCAATCGATGTCACCAGACGCATGAAACACAGATCCCAGGTATTTCACTTGGTACCCGTGCGCTCGACCGTGTCGCCGCCTATGCGGGCTGTTATTATTATTGAGTAGAAAGTCTACTTGGTCTTCTGAGTGTTCTTTTAACACGCTTTATATTAACTTGGCCTGTGCGTATCCGTGTAACGAAATCTTCGGACTCGTTTTTTACCCACTTTGAACAATCAAAAAAATGTATAATTTTGCACACTTGTCAAGATTTGATGACAATGCACAAATTTAATGATTTTGTCCCTTAGTCCTTATCAGGATCATCAGGATTAACGCTTTCTTTTCCTTCTTTCGGAAGATGGCGTTAAATTAATAAAAACATTTACCGATTGGGAATCGACAACAAGTAAATTATATTTTATAGTTAACTAGATGTGCCCGCGACTCCGTCCGCCTAGAATAGTGACTTTGGGCAGCATTTTGTGGATAAATCTTATGGTTTATTTTGGATTACAAACCCTATAAACCCTAAAATATAAATAAATGAAATATGCAAACAGTCAGTGTTAGCGAATGCAACTGTTACGCCATGCGCCTCCGGAATACGTGCGTTCGAACCTACAAAGTTCAGCCTAAGCTAAACCCTATTTCATATGATTGCTGATATAAATCTGAGGTCAACTTAAATTGGAATAAAAATTTCCGAAGCTTATCATTTTTAACAAAAACTGTATTTTTTTTTTAAAATAAAAATAGCCTAAGTTACTCCTTGATACATCAGCTACCTGCCAGTGAAAGTCCCGTCAAAATCGGTGCAACCTTTTCAGAGATTAGCCGGAACAAACAGACATACAGACAGACAAAAATTGTAAAAAATGTTGTTTTGGTATATGTAGCGTGTATACGTCCGAATGCACTTAGTAAAATGCGGTTATTTTAATATTACAAACAGACATTCCAATTTAATTTATTTGTATAGATAAACAAAAAAGTAAAAAATAATTCTTGATATAAGAATAAAATTACCTACTAACGAGAAAATTAATGTCACCGTTAAGAATTATTTTTTACTTTTTAGTTTGTTTAACAATAATAAGTTATGGGTATATTATATAAACACGTACACATACTCATAGAAACACACTGACATTCATATACAAACCCTCACATACAATACTCATACATATATTATTATATTTATTATACATTATTCAGACACACAAATATATAATATATGTAAATTCATAAATATTAAATACAAGTATATATCGACACGACTCAACTCAAAGGCCGTATAGCCTCAGCCGTCGTGTCGTATCAAAATGCCTCCACCGGCCGCCATATGGAGTGAAGTTCGCGCGCTTGAAAAAACACAACAGAAAAACCGTTCGCTACTAAAAAAATCGAAAAGTGGTTAATTTATGTATAGTAGTGCAAATACACCGACGCCTGGAATTAAATGTGAGGTGGGTACCGCCAAACCTGGTTTATCACTATCCCCCACATTTCTGGTGACCCCGACGTGATTTGAACACGCAACCTTCTGAGTTTTTTTTAACTATAATTTATTTTAAATATTTGACAGTTGATACAACACCATTTAGTTCTAATAACTTACTAAACACGACGCGACGCGTCCATATTTATCTTTTGTAATTAAGTAATTGACGAAAAAAGTGTATAAGGCGAGTGTGAATGGAAGTGTTGGAAGGGGTATACCTAGGCGGACGTTTCGAGACCAGATCAGGGACGTCCTGAAAAAGGGTCAGGTCAAGAGTACCCTAAACCGAAGGGCATGTATGAAGGGAATAATGAAAGTGGACGAAGCGAAACAAGTACCTATGTAAGGATCGTAGCAAGTGGAAAGAAGTGGTCTCTGCCTACCCCTACGGGAAAGAGGCGTGATTATATGTATGTAATTAAGTAATTGTAAATATATATATGATTGTTTTTAAGATTATGCGCGCATAAGTACGCCTCGTTGTTCTTCCGACCGATCAGCGATGAGGAGGCGCCGGGGTACTCCGTGGTGGTGAAGAGGCCCATGGACCTGACCACCATCAAGCGGAACATCGACTCGGGAGTCATCAGGTAAGAAGAGATCGGAATTAGGCTTCGAAAGGGAGATGTTGAGAGTGGGAGATGGGAATGTTGTTTTGGTATATACCAAATATGTACCGTGTATACGTCCGAATGCACTTAGTAAAAAGCGGTTATTTTAATATTACAAACAGACCCTCCAATTTTATTTATTTGTATAAATAATAATTGACAACCGTATTTATGAGTTACTATTCGAAAACTAAAGGGGGTGGGAGGGGAGTTAAAAATGTGAAAAACGTGAAAATGAGAAAAACTGCCCGAGCACTGCATGCAATTCGTGGGATTCCAATGATACCACTGGGTTAGGGGCTGTCCATTAATCACGTGAGGCTCGAAAGGGGGGGAGGGGTCTATAAAAAAATCACGAAATATCACAAAGGGGGAGGGGGGAGGGGGTGTAATAATATATCACGTGTATTTATTTTTTCGGCAAACGCGTACAAAATCGAATTTAGCACTGTGCCAACAACTAACTTGCAAGATGCTTATCCAGTTATTGGTGTTGAAGAAAGTCTTGCTAATCCGTGGTCCGAGGATACTGTACATTAAATTATGTTCATGTCTTAGTATAAAAAAGTTTTTCGCATTTCTTTCATTATTTTTATGTCATTCAAAAACAACCTGCAACCTTTCTGTTTACCTCTAAACGTTATTATTGTAGTCTTTAATTTTCTATAATAAAATTGATGATACCTAAAATTAAGATCCTTTGTAGATACTAAAAAATACACGTGAATTAGGGGGGGAGGGGTCGTAGTCTTAAACCTCACCATGTATCACCAAGCGGTAGGGGGGGGGGGTAAAGAAATTAAAAAAAAACATCACGTGATCAATGGACGGCCCCTTATTAAGAATTTAATAAAACGCACCTGAATGTCGTCCGCAGAACCACTGCGCAGTTCCAGCGCGACGTGCTGTTGATGCTCTCGAACGCACTCATATACAACAGCAGCGAGCACAGCGTCTACTCCATGGCGAAGGAGATGCACGAGGAGGTAGTCTTTTGATGCTATTAGCAGTGCGCTTGTATTATTTCTCCGTGCAGGAGTGGTGTAAGAACGCCTGCGGCCTGGGGTCGGCCTGTTGTAAAAGGCGAGAAAACAGCCCCAGCTAAATGCTGGCTTCAAACCCGTCTGGATGGCAACCACGTTTATAAGTATGCCGCCCTAATAACCTTGTGTTGTGTTTCGGAATTAGTGACCCAAGTTCCTGTACCCTTATGGGACAGCAGCGTGTTCGCGAAGCCACTGGCGTTGCAAACATCCATAGGCGACGATAACTGCTAAATTCTAAGTGGGCCGTCAGCTTGTCTGCTGTCCTATAGCAATAAAAAATGGACGAAAATTGAATTGATCATTAATAATAATTAAATTTTGGTCCTTCGAGCTGGATTTTTCAATAACATTTTGATAATATCTTACGATAATGTGACAGGTAGTGTAGACCGAGGCACAATAGTATGCTCTTCCTATTCCTTAAAAAAAATAAAGCGAGGCATAAAGTCGGCAAGACAACATTCGCTGTAAAACAAAAGACAAATATGTCGAGACCGCTCCAAGACCTCTCGCCTTCATTCGCTTCTGCCATCGGCGAAAAGTGCGCCTGTGGTGAGGGCGAATCAGTCCGAAACTCCAAGTCCGATGCTATCATAAGGTCAACAAGGGAAGTTCTTGGCCTAAGTGTGACAAGGACATGGTGATGGAACGAAACCGTTCAAAGGGAGACTTGGGCGAAAACTTCGTATTGAGTCCATTGGTGCGCGTTAACAACCTCTATAGTGTGACAACTGACGCACTTCGTTATACTTCCGCAGGTCACTGGTAAGATTCCCGTTTCGCGTCTGGCTGTTTAATATGTATCTATTTACAAAAGTATATTATGTCTAGTACACATAATCATAAGTGCTATTTTAGAATAGCACTTAATAAAATAAATATATTGGGACACTTCACACAATGCACTCTAGTCCCAAACTAAGTTGCATAACACCACAGCCAGACGCTGCACGGAAATCAAACCCGTGACCTCCACGAGCGTACCGATGTGCGTGAGCCGTTACGCCACAAAGGTCGTCGTCAACGTCGTACTAGACAATTATGGTGATTATGGCGGCATATTTAAAGAGACCTAGGATGGACTTGGAGCCATACCACCTAGCTAAGTTGTCACCTTTTACGACAAGCCGCCCCCGGCCATAGGGGTTAATTCTTACTCCACCCCTGCACGGAGAGCTTTTAAATAAATTCTGCGTATCCTAGGCCCAATGTCAGCTGGGGATGTTGCTGGCGGCCCAAGCGCACGCGAGTCTGTGTGCAGCGCCGCCTGCGAGGAGGAAGCGGCGCCGCCCGGAGTCACCGCTGTTATTCAATAAGCGAAACCATTAAATTAAGAAATAAAAAGCTTTTGGATATTTTGTTCCTTTATTTCTCATTCTATTATAATACTGGAATGGTGTGATTGGAGGAACCTTTCAATGCTGTGTACACGTACGCAGTCTTATATCTATGTGTAGTTGTCAAGGTGTCACTGTCATTGTCAAGACGTCAGTTATGATGTCATTTCATTATCGAGTAACAATAACCACAGGCGTGTGTGAGCGACATACAATAACTTTTTTTATACAACTATAGAATTTATCAAAATAATTGAGTACGAGAGCAAGATGTGACCCAATTTAGTTTCTGCAGGTTTTTTTTCTAGCTGAGGAACAACAGACAGTGATGGACCACTTAATAGTAAACACGGTGCCTTAAGGATGTTTACGACGTCAGAGGCACCGCTATGGGTCACTTATACCGGAACACGTGATTATTATGGCACACTTATAGATCAAGGACGGTGCCGTCCAGCATACATACAGCGCGCTTAGCACGGCGTTTAATGAGCGTTACCAAAGTGTTCATACTACTAGCTCAGTTCGGAAAATTTCTATTTCCTCCCAATTGCGTTTTTTTAATATTTTATTTTTATAATCTGGACTTTCCCATATAGCTGGACGCTTTTGGATTTCATCTTTAAATAAACCTGTATCGAAGTGTTCGATCTCCATAATACACGTGCACCCTACACGAAAGCGCGTGATCAAATGTACAGCAACAGCAAAATGGCGGCGCATGTATCTACAAACGCGCAGCTGACACCCGCGCAATGCGCGTTCCAAGGAAATTCTGAGAGCTCGCTTGATCAGATAAGAACTTTAGGATCTCAAAACGCGCGTTTCAAAGCGCCCAATGTGTACCCGCTGTAAGCCTACATTCTAGAATACAACTAGATCGGTCTGTGAGTGAGACGAATACAAGGGAACGTCTCATACCACCAGACCTATTTTTGTCCATTTTACCCCCCTCCTGCCACTTGGTGACGATCCGTAGAATGACTCTCTCTGGTTTTCACATAATGCATAATCACGGTTTGTCTTTATTTATTAATAAATACCTATAAATAATTCTAATTTAAATTCAGCGCTTGCCGACAACAATGCTTGCATACCCACAGTTATAAGTAAAAACTAAACGCGCCATATTTAATGTAGCTCGAAAAAGCGCTAGATTTCGTTTAGACGATATTGACTACGTGATGGAAACCTAAGCTCCACGCTGCAACCAAGCGTGGTATTTTATAGACCGTGGTATTTTTTATCAATGCAGGGGCGGAGAAAGAATACTGACCTCTGCGGCCGGGGTCGGCCTGTCGTTAAAAGCGACAAAACAACTACGTAGTAGGGCTCCAAGTCAGTCTAGATAGCGACCACCTTCTTGGTTTTAATTATGCCGCCATAATTACCTTGTGTTGTGTTCCGGCATTAGTGACCCAAGTTCCTGTACCCTTATGGGACAGCAGCGTGTTGGCGATACCACTGGCGTTGCAAACACCCATAGGCGACGGTAACTGCTGAATTCTAAGCGAGCCGTCAGCCTGTCTGCTGGCCTACGGCGATAAAAAAAGACCTACCCTGAACAGTCACATAGTATGCTTCTTAATTTCGTAAATAAAAGATGTTTTTTATTTTGTCATATATTTAATAATATTGCACAGTACAAAAATCTTTCTCAATATCACACATAAACACATGCATCCAACATTATCTATCGAGGAGGAGTAGGTATCCGTGCAGAGGCTGAGGAAGAATACTGGCCTCTGCGGCCGGGGTCTGCCTGTCGTAAAAGGCAACAAAACAACCCTAGGTATGGCCCCAAGCCCGTCTAGATGGCGACCACCTTTGGTCTTAAGTATGCCGCCATAACTTTGTGTTCTGTTCCGGAATTAGTGGCCCAAGTTCCTGCACCTTTATGTGACTGCGTGTTCGCGATGACACTGACGTTAAAAAAAGCCATAGGCAACGTTAACTACTAAATTAGAAGTTTAAATATTTGTGAATGAAGCTCTTTTGGTTCTTCATTACATTCAAATTTTCCGCGCATTAATTTCGATTTTATAAATCAAAGCATTATCTATGGTGACAGCTCTTTGCACTATGGTCATTCTATAATAAGTAAGACCAGCTTTGTTTGTACAAATTAAACACATTTAATTATTTTGTGACTGAATTACGCTTGATGTCACAAATTATTTATCATATTTTATATATAATTTAATTTCGAAGTCTTTTCAATTCATACGACACATACTCCTGTAATTGTTGCGGATAAAACTTTTCGTCCTCTGAACAGCAGACACTTAAAAGTAAGCACTTACCGTCGCCTATGGGTGTTTGCAACGCTACGGGGCACCGCGAACACGCTGCTGTCCCATATGGGTACAGGAACCTGGGTCACTAATGACGGAACACAACATAAGGTTATTATGGCGGCATGCTTATAGACTAGAGATGGATGCCATCCAGACGGACTTGGGGCCCTACCACGTAGGGTTGGAATTTTTATTCCGCCCTTGCACGAAAAAAACATCACTGCTTTAGCTACTACTAACGCCATCTAGTGAGTTGTTTATTACTGAAGAATGTTGTTCTTTGTTTGAATATCCGCCGTTGCGAATATCCGCTGAGTTTGGACATATCGTACCAACGCACGCATTCTACATAATGATGCCACGCTGCGGTGAATACCTCCACACGGCCATAGGGGTGGTAAACGCATCCCCAGCTGTGGGATTCTCCACCACTTGGGGACGATCCTCCTTCCTCTTTCTGCACATCGGGAACTTTTTTGATTTTATGTTCAAATGTACCTGTTCACATTTATATATTTTTTTATTACTCGCACAACAGATGGCATTGTGGTTTAGAATGAAATTAAAATATGGCTACCGATACAATTTTCAAGTGAGTCATAAAAGGCTACAAATTTGTAACACATTGCTACTTCATGACGAAAAAGGACACCGTTTGGTAGATCATCATCCCCTTTTGGGAACCAAATTCATATAATATGATATATTTAGCAAAGAATATATACGATATAGTATTATTATTATTACTACATATCACACCTCACCTGTCTATTGTGTTTGTACAGATTCGATTGCTGTGAGAAAGTCGTGGGGCAGTACTCGCAGATGAAAGGCCTCTCGCCTGTGTGCGTCCTCACGTGCGACTCTAGCTGTACTCGAGTCTAAAAAAAACATCGATTTCTTTATAATCTCAATTTCATTTCAATCTCAAATCACATGGTAACAATATCGTAAACTTATAAGTTTATAAGTTATATATAGTTTATAAGTAAGCCCACACTTGTAGTTACAAGTGTGGGCTAGCGAATCACTAAAAATGATTATATGTGCTCATGACGCCTGCGGAGCGTGGAGCCGAACGTTATCGGCGAAGACGAAGGCGACGATCTTAGCCGAGGCTTTACGATGGCACGCGAGCGACCACGGCGATGCGATTCAACGGGTCCGCGCGCTATTATAATATCTATTTATACAAAACAATATCCATTTATAAGAAAACAATATCCATTTATATGAAAACAATATCTATTTATACGCAAATTTTGCAAACGCAGATCAGCCAATAATTTGAAAATACATAAATATATTTTAAATTGGCCTGTAAAACGCGCGGTCAAAAATCAATTAAATTTTTTAAAAATACTCACTGGGAATCGTTTCCCGCAAAAGTGGCAGATGGCGTTGTGCGGCCTCCCCTTGTGCACGTTCCTTATGTGCTGGTCCAGACCGACTCGATTTTTCGA